>APFE031342120.1:0-22097 GCA_000404065.3 Pinus taeda | reverse complement strand
TTTGAGTTTCTGGGGGTCAGTGGTGTAATCGTATCCCCTGCATAACACATCATACTCGAATAAGAATGCATCAGGGTCCTCTGATGTAAGCCCATGAAATGTTGGGATGTGTTGAAGCGGAATTGCCTTCATCGGTGCATTCACAGTAAAGTCTACTATAGGGTATTGTAAGGTAGTGGTTTGGGTATTCAGTTGATTCTGCGCCATGGGATCAAATATGTGCCAATATCCTTCCGGGATTTCTAGGAGGGTGTTCCTAGGTTGGGGAGGAACGGACTTGGCAGGGGTTGGTTTAACAACGCTTCCCCTATCTAGAATTTCTTCAACTGGAATTTCTGTTTGAGGGAATGGAGTGCGTTCAATATTAATTTTAGCTGCGCTCTCCTTGTCTGGACTGTTTAACAGTTGGATTATCCTAGAAGGAGACCTTGGTTCCTTTATTTCCCCTGTTTCCCCTTCTCCTTCACAAAGGTTACTTAAGTTCCCTTCCTGCAGCCTTTCTGTCACAGAATTCTCAATTTCTTGATAGTCCTGTTCATTAGTCTGGCTGTGGATCTCAGCAAAGGCTCCAGATGGTGATGTTGTAGCCTGAAGGGAACTGGTAGGCTGCTTAGAATTATCTCTTTTAAAACCTACCGACGGCTGAGATTCAGTTTTCTTATAGATTTCGTCTATAAAAGTTGTTCTACCAAGGGTCACTGGCCCTTTGGCTTTAACTGGGGGTTTGATATTCTTTTCTATCTCTTTCTTCTTAGTCATACACTCTAGGAAAACTACCAAATCCTATCAACCAGCAATTCTACTGAGAGGGTGGACGGTGGAGCAGGGCTTTTACATGCTCCGTGCGCAGGTTCTTACCTTCCGTTTTTAAAATCCAACTCCCTCCTAGCAGATTTGCGCACTACTTATAAAGGACAACTGGCTATTACCCCTCCCCGGCAACGGTGCCAAAATGTAGAGCGAAAACTAGGGTCTCTCACACCACCAATTATTCCACATTATTATGTCAATCCGGGATCGCTTTGTTCTTTCAAGGAGTAACTCAATCCGAGGCTGTTTTGCCCAAGTAATGCTCGGTAGTATAGCGCTCTAATGAATTGAAAGGAAACAGACACTAAACTATAACTGAATCAACTCAAAGATAAAATCACACAAATCAATTTGATCAGTCAAGGGTACGGAACCAATAACCCTTCCCTTTAGAAACTGATAAAGAAAGAAACCAAAGCATGGGCTTATAGATCTGGGAGTCATGCAGCGTCTTGCTGGGCTCACAACAGTCTTAGGCCTGCTATCACGCGAAAGCAACAAAGGCAGATAAGTGAAAGTAAATGGAACAACAATTATGAAATGGAACAGCAGGAATTAAATGGAACAGCATAAGTAAATGGAACAGCAGTAATCGAATGAACAACATAAGTAAATGGAACAACAAACAGGAAACGTCAATCAAATGGAACAACAAACTCAATAGGAACAGCAAACTCAATTGGAACAGCAAACAGGAAACGTTAATCTAATGGAACAACAAACTCAATTGGAACAGCAAACGCAATGGAACAACAAACTTAAATGAATGCACACATTCTAAGCTATTACAACAATCCGAGAGTAATGTATGAAGTGACTATTTCTGAACAAAGTGATATTGTCTTCAAATCTCGCAAACACTTATTTTATATGAATCCAATGATGATACCAGTCATACTAATACCGGGATGCAATTCAAATAGATTCACTTGATATAACACAGAGACATGAGTTAGGAAACTTATTCAGATTCAGAGATTAACTGAGAAGCATAGTCTATCATATGAAAGATATATCAGATTGCTGAAACAAAGGAAATAATCAAACCACACCAATCACCGTATGATACAACAGCGAGTGACCGTCGGAGCTGGGCCCTTGGCTACCAATGGTACACCGCTTGAAGCTACCTCAGATACAGAAACGAAGTGAACACAAAGTCTTTTATATTGATTGCATTAACAAAGGTACACAAACTCAGGTCTTCAGCAAAACTTAATGCTCAAAGCTTGTTCTGAATCATGTAATTACAATAATTGATTTCCCACGCTCAATGGCATGGTATATTTATATAACAGAAATGACGGAGATATCTAGATACAAAAGATAAGCTAAAGCAGCGATCCCTCAGGATCAGAGATCCTGAGGGATTCGCTAATCGTTCAGTTCTTCTTGTTCCTTTCTTGCGTTCTCCGTCTTGGCGTCCACGTTCTTTTCCTGGATCATTCGGCTCTAATTTTACTTGATCACGTCCGCATCCGGTTCCCTAGCGAGGGGACAGCAGTTGCTTTCCCTTTGCTTCTTGTTTCTGCTCGATGATCCCCTGTTTCCGCGTCCTTCTGCATAGAAAACATCGATTATTGGTGATTGAGCTTCGTTTGTCCATTTTCACACAATTTATCACAACCCTTTTATTTTTTTGACTTAAAATGCAGAAAAGGTTAGGAAACTTATTAGAAAACCACTAGATTACTATATAAAAAGCATACCTTTCAAGCGCTCCACAAAAATCTCCCAAAAAATTGTTTGGATTCCATATTGGATCATGGTGTAGAAAATTGTTTCCGGTACAACTCACATAATAGGTTCTTCTTCTCATTAGTGATAACATAATAAGGTTCTAGGAAGGTGTTTGGAGAAGTGAGTTTACATGGCTTTGTAGCCATGATGGCTTTCATCTAAAACATGAGGTGTCTCTCATCCAAATACATACTATAGGTAAGAAAAGGGTAGAAAATTATTTCAGTGAAAATAAAAAATAATATTGAAATTTTTTTATTATACCACGGTATATCATATTCAATTTTTTATTGACTTGCTATTAGTTTTTCTTTGACTAAAAATTTTTTTTAAAATCTTCCAAAGTTTTAAGATTATTAAAATAAATTTTATTCTATTTTTAAATAAAATTTATTTCTATTTATCTCAAATATGATTGGTGAAATCTCTTGTCCTCATGTCTTACTTATTTATTGAAGTTATAATTTAATAATAAGTATTTGTAAATTGGGCATGGGTGAACTCTATTCCTGTCCCTTAGATAGGAGTGACTGCAAATTGAATGGACCTTATGATCTATTCTTTTGTTGCTTGGACTTGTCAAACATCATATTTTTTTGTTTACATAGTCTTCTCCTCCAAAGTAAATGGTGATCTCATAATCTAGATGTACCTTGATTTAATTCATTTTCATTTCATGCATGTGTCCTTTCTTTATAAATTATGTAATATAAATTATGTAAATTATGCATTTGAAAATTTTTGTAAATTATGTTTTATGCATGCTATGTTGTATAGATGTAAAATGTAAAATTATGCTACCATTTTGAAATATTTTTATCATATTGGATTCAGTTTAAAAGGTAAATAAATTATAATCTTTAACAAACATGCTTAGATTTCTAGGAATGCTATTTTATGAGTTCAAACTTTCATATTGCTTTATGGAAAATATTACATGTATATAAATTCAATATTAATTAACCCAATAACAATAGTCAATGGAAGATAAACCCTAGAGACAAAATGTGTTAATTACAGGTTATAATTTCTCATATATCTAATTAGAAATTTATAATTTGATCATAATTTTACCCTAAATTTTGATTTATTCATAATTCCATCTTATCTAAAAATTTATTTTATTTTATTTTTTTAATATTTTTTAAATATGAGTTTCCAGTAAAACAATGAAATGCTTAGTTACACATAACCTTGCAGTACAACAATTTTAGTGAATTTAATGATTAGATCATGTGATGTGTAATGCCCATACCCCGCTCATTTGAATTTTTTCCATTATGTGATCCTTTCTTGTTTGTTAGTATTCAATAAAAATTGTTTCGGGAAGAAAAAAGCAGGAAATTATATTATCAGATAAAAATATACATGATAGTTCACATCATATCGACATTCCAGGAATGTATGAGAGCATAATGCTACCCAATCCCAATAAAAAGGACATGTAACGCTATATAAGTTCATAGGCCATATGCCTAGAAGCAATGATCAAAGCATCTGAAACGCAATGATATATTTAGAACCTTGGAACCACATGACAAAACATACTATCATATCATGCAATCTTGGAAATTTCGTCCCATGGCTTTGGGCATCTATATAGCTAGCAAAAATACATATACACAAAAATTTAAACAAAAGAGAGGAAAGCGCAAAGAGAATTATCCAGGAAATGGGAAGTTGCCCATATCAAAAATATTATGTTCCCATGTAATCTCCAAGTATCATTTGTCGATCAACCCTTGTAATCCCTTTTTGGATAGTCTAACTACTTCCTTGTTTTGGTTCCTACCAATATGCTGGATTGTGGAGCATCCATGGAGTTGCTAAAGTAGATCAATCCACTCCAGTCAGCCCTGTAACATGGGATTGTTTATGGAGGCTTTCCCCAAGACCTGATCAACAATGATATTTGAATCTCCATATATATGTTAGTGGGGGTTATCAATAAAATTGTTGAACCATAAGAGTCCTCATAGGTGTTTCCGGGAAAACTAGTGTCTATTCAGATATGCTAGTCCCACTAAGATGGGTAGCTATCTTAGAAACAAAAAATTCAAAGTAACTTGTGTTTTCCTTTATGGGGGATAGATGAGAGAGATGCAGAGAGCACCAACCTTAGTCTTTCGCTTGGCTCCTTGCTTGTTTCCTCTCTCCTTTGATAGAGCTTCGCCACTCCTTTTTCACTTGTCCCGCTTCAAAGAACAACTGTAGAGTTAAAGCAGCGAAATACCATCAATGCATAGAGATATATGATACCATAAACAATGTAGAATCAAATGTACATTAACCATGCAAATGCATACACAAATACAAGATTCTGAAATAAGCAAGCATATGGAGGAAAACTCAATTAGATTTATTGATAGTAGAAGTAGAAGAGAGGATTACAACCCAGCTGTCTGATCCAGCACCATCCTCCCAGCATGAAAGCCCTCTTCACCTCATGAAAAGCTAGATCACCCAACAATACATGCTTCAAGGAGAAACCAACAAACACTTCCTTACAAAATACAAAATCAACCATCTAGATCTCAGGATGAAGGGATCCATATATATATAAATAATTATATATAATATATTATATATATATAATATATTATATATATATATATTATATATTGCAGGGGTTGTCAGCTTCTGGGTTTTTTATTATTGTCATTTCACTGATAGTTCTTGGTTCCACTTGGAGATTTCATGATCTCTTACTCATCCCTGGGCGAATTCAGAGAGGCAAGTGTCATATGAGCAGTTTCTAGAAGATTCTCTGACTTTCCACCTAGCAAACTGCCTCTACCATTTGTCTGCTCTCACTCATCACACCCTAGAGAAGGGTTTCTCAGTATGCATCGCACCCCTTGTGTGTAAGAGGTGAGATGCATTGCACCTTCAGCATGGAGCAATCTGTATGGTCCAGTTTTTACTAGTTCTGAGTAGTTTTTCAGGGAGAACTTCTGGTAAATGATGTAATCAGTTGACCTTGATCCTTTAGGGTTTGAAACAACACTTTTAAGGGTTTGAGAGCCCTTGGTTTATCGACATATGTGATTGGGATTGCAGTGCCCAAATATGTCTATAACAGTTGCCCCCTAAAGCATGAGGTCATAAATCTTCTGATGTTGGGTGAAATGCTTTATCATGAGGATCCGAGGATTTTCGAATTGGAAGGTGACCTGTAATAATATACAATACAATAGATTATCTTCATAATATTTTTCATGATCTAGCTGAGGCAGGCATTCCCATGCTCAACTTTATAAATTCATTTTCATGTACATACGACAGACAACCGTCTGTGTGGTAGACTGATGATTCTGGTAGAGCCATCATCCTTAGCTTGGATGATTATCTGTGCAGCTATGGAGTACATTTGATGTCTTTATTTTCCTGTATATATCGCAGCCTAGATGGATGAAACTAGATCCGGGGTCTTCAAACTCGTTTAATCTTCACCCGATGTACAAGTCGATCCATGTGAAAAGATGTTTTGAAGTTGAACATGGAAAGACATCACCTGATTACCAGCCAATGATGAAAGTTGTTAACAGGCGTGAGAGGAATCCTTGATAATGATGATGACCCTCAAGGTACTACAGTATAATTGACATGGTGTGAATATATGAGTTGATGTCGAACACCGCGCAAAATCTTTCGGTTGAAGGCCATTGATGTAAACCTGTCGCCGGAAGTGAGAAACTTGCTTTTGAGGCATGCAAGCTTCAAAGTACTGAAATGGTTGTTCCTAAGTCAACTTATTAGATAATGAGCTGATGTCGACAAGAAGTGACCCATCATAGGAGGGCCTTAATGAATCCCACATCTACGACACGAAACAAAGAAAATGCTTTTCTAGAGGTGAAAATGATCTGATGATACAAGGTTCAAGGTGGCGAACATGAAAAATGGAACGTGAGGGTATTGCAGCGGATGAGGCGTTAACTAGGTTGGTGAATTCTCTGAGCGACTTCTATTGAACATATTGGCAACACTGTGATGGATCAGGAGCGTTAACCCAAAAAATGGATGGTACAGAGGACCAATGGTGATATGACCGGTGAATGGAATAACCCAACTCGACTCAATCATGGCGATGGAGTGAAAGTGTCATGTTCAAGAGCGACCTGCTACGAATGAAGTTCTTCAAGTTTTCGTCCCTTTTTCCCCAGTCATTTATGAGAAGTACCTCTTTATTTTTGTCAAGCTTCAGGAGGATAACATATGATTGTTCTATAATTTTCCCTTTGGGCAAACCTGTCGCTATGTTTTAGCGAGGCTAGCGACAGTGAAACTCGCTCTCGCCCAGATGGACAAGTTTGTCGCTATTGTTTTAATGAATTTAAAGAAAAAGATAACTCGGTCCCTTTCATTTTTAGAGAGTCTGAAAGGAGACAGAAAGGAAACTCCAGTATTCCTTTTTCGTGGTTTAATCCATTAAGTCTGAAAAAGTATAAAATAATATGAAAGGGATGACTTTTCGATAGTTTGGCGAGCCGAACAAGGCAAGCGCTCGATCTTTTTGTGTAATGATCCCTAAGGTCCAAAAAGATTAAAATATAGAGGAGGGATGGAAATTCCCTTTACTTTAATGAGCTGGAAAGTCCAGTAGCTCGGCGATCGTTTCATATTTTACGAGTCTAAAAAGAGCTTAAAATAGACTGATTTTTTAGGAACGAGTGATATATCTGGGTAGAAACTGGTCCCAAGTAAGTTTAGAACTTCTCAAGCATGGAAGTGTAAAGAGGGTGACTAACATAATCACTCGTCGCAACTACTCCTCAAAATGGTAAACAATCAAGTGGAGGCGTTTGATCGGGTAAAAGAGTGGAAGTGACGGTAAGAACACGATCAAGGCTCAAAAGACTGATAGTAATGCGATCACAAAGGTTCTTTACTGAAAGGCAGGTTTATTTTTTCATGAGCTTGAACCTTGTGCCAACATGCGTTCAATGCTAGGTTTATTTTTTAACGAGCTTGAATTTTGCGGAAACATTTCTCGTGCCAGTCATCTTTTAAAGATGTTCCTTATTAGTAGGTTCATTTTTTAGTGAGCTTGCCCCATGCGAAACTTTTCTCAGCTGCCTTTTGTATGCAAGCTAGGAATGAACAACTACTATACTAAGAGTTAATGAACTACTGAGGTTAGGTAGGATAGTTTCGTACAAAACATTTCCTTTGCTTTGTCGGGTTGCCAACAAAGGTGAATGGTGGATCAGACCAATCACCTAACCTAAGCAGTTGAAGTTAGTAAAAACTACGGGGTTAGAGTTAAGCTGGTCGCTTTTCACTTGCGTAAAAGAGGTTTGCATGCCCCCTGGTATAGAGAAAAGTAGAGTTTCCAGGTCACCATATGGAAGTTCTTGCATTAAAGCAAGATTGTTTCGTTCGCGTGGCAGACAAAACACTTCCTTGGCTTTGTCCATCGAAATAAACAAAGGTAATGGTGTGAGCTTCCAATCACATAACCTTTGAGGACATCCTTTTCCAAACTAATCCCATATCCTAAACGGATGGGTGTGTGAGACTGGTCATATATCCTAGGATGAAATCTATCTTTTTATCTGGGTTCGCCTGCCAAAGCAGACCAAGGTGCATGCCCCCTGGGTTTTGTCACATCCACCGAATCACTCACGGTCATTAGGTGGATGGACTGGAGGTTGATGACATATTCCTTTTGCAAAGAGACCATTTAGGGATGGCATTTGACTAACAGTCGTGTTTGAACCGAGGAATGAAAGTTGGTCAACAAGTTGTACCATTCTGCCTTCATACGGGAAACACATCACCCGAAAGAGTGAGGAAACAATAGCTCCCATGCTGTAAATGTAGTCACGCCCAAGGAGTAGATTGTAATCTAGTGGCCCTTGGACTACCATCACATTCAAATTAATGGTTTTACTTCTCAAAGTTATAGGCAAATTTGGAAGGATCCCTAACAGTCGACTGGTTCCTTTATTGAAGCCTGACAAATTTCGAATCTCAGGTAGAAGTGATGGCGAACCAAGCGCTTTCCAACCAGTTGAGGAAAGGATACTCACGGAAGCCCCTTCATCTATGATATTGCCAACAATGATCATTCTGTAAGTTTGTACTATGATTTAGAATGGTACATTAGATGGAAGGCGGGGTCCCGCTAGTAGATTCCAATCAAAAGAAATGACTAGATTGCTTAGAGGGACCGAATAAATGGCCGGATGAATCTCTTGAAATGGGTAACTTCCCTCTTGTGGTAAAGGAACAGGTAGATTACCCCCATGTTCATCACATTTTGTGTTAACAAAAATAATTTGAACAGTGTCATTCTCATTCTCTTTGGAGACAATATCGTCTAAAGGTGGATCTTCTAAAGACAAGACTGGGTCGACTGCTGTCTCGACCTCTTGAATTTCATTCGGTGTGGACTCATAGGGTTTATCTTCAATGATAGGCATTTCGACCAACAATAGAGGTATGTTAGTCGGATTTTCAACTAGCAATGGACTTGGCAAGAGTTTCTTATATCCAGGTGGAAGTCGTTGCGGTGAAGCAAGACGATTATCCAAGACTCTTTTAGCTTCATCTAGATAAGGACAACGGTGGAGGGCATGATCGCCTTCACACAACCTACAAGGAAATTTAGATCTTTCTTTTTGTCCATTGACTTCAATTTCACTAGTTGATGGTGTACTCCCAACATGATTGACAGAGACTGAAGACACCGAATTGTGCAAGCGGGGAGACTAGTCTCTCAAGATCCACGGGACGTAAGGAAAATCTCGATGATAGTGGTTTCCTTTGCAAATGACACATGGAGATTTGCGTTTGGAAGGTGCAGTGTGTGGATTTTCGTCGGACGATGCATAGTTGCCCCCTTGCGCAGCTGGCTTCTTCTTCGTCTTCCCCTTCCCTTTCTTCTTCTTATTAGCTACTTGGTTTTTAGTATCACTAGTTTCACCAAGTGAAGAGGAAGAAGGAGAGGGAGAAACAAATGAAGTAGAAGGTGGGGGAGCAACTCTAGTATCATCTTGTTGTTGATTTGATTGTTGAGGAATTACGGTGTTTTAAATGACAGAGGTTGAGAATAGCCAAACTGGCAGGCCAATTGTGAGTCTTCGAAGGGACAATGTAGCCATGTATGGAGCACCAATATCTCCCCGAGAAGAAAAAGGACTAGGATTCCCCCCAAGGGGAAAGCCTTGATTGGTGGACTCCATTATCTCACCCTAAGACCAACGAGCAAACAATGATGTTATTCCTAATTAAATAAATTTGATGACACTTTGACACAACTTTCTTTTTCAATTAAGAGTCGAGAAAAAGCTAAAGATGACTCTATTCGACTTTGATTTTTAATGAGCCTGAAGTGACAAGTGCTCAGATGGACCATTTCTTTTAAGGAGTCGAAAAGGAATGAAAGTGACTACTTTGGAAATCTAGACAGAGGGATTACCAAACCAATATCAGAACTGCAATATACACCTCGGTGGTAAATTATAAAGAAATTATCGAGGACTTTATGTACAGCAGTCAATCTTCCTAAATGCTGTGTTCAGTGCATTGTGATCGATAGGGTGGCAAACACGGCTTCCTAAGGAAAAAGGATACCAGCCTATTGTGGTATCCCAATATATACTCGACGGTACATGGGAGCACAAGTTTGTACTAGCACTTGTCGTATCAAAGAGGAGGAATCACCCAACCTACAATGAAAACTATAGTTACCAGGCTTTACGACACCAAAATACGTCTCTAGCCTAGACTTCTAGATATTGTGCATTAGGTTCCAAAGCATTTTTATGTCCATTGAGGTTTATTTTATAGTTGATTTTTCTTAAGAAGTTTTCCTTTCAAGTTTCACTGCATGATGTAGACGTAAAATTCCTAAATATGCAATCTAAAATGATAAACAGTTGTTTATTTTCTTTTAGCAATGAAAACCATAACTACTAAGGAAAGAAGAGTAAGATTCTTTCAACATAGAGCAGAGAGCACACACTAAATGCACTTTTCCTAAATCAATTTCCGCATGCAGTCTAAATGCAAATACACATGCATGTATTTTTTTTTTCCATTTCCTTAATGTGAGAATGCCAAAAAGAAAACTAAGTACAGATCTGAACTACTTTTCTTCAAAGCGACACTTTAACAATTTCTTTTCAAAAACGAAAGGAAGACTAAGACGACACTTTCAATTTCGAATGGGAAACTTCTTTCGACACTTCAAAGAATTGAAAATTCAAATCAAATACAATGGAAAAAGTATAATTGACTATCTAAAAGAGGAAGACTTTACAACACTCTTTTTCTTGACTCAAAACAACAGTTGCAACACTTTCGAATCAAAAGACGAAAGTTCGATTAAGTTACTATTTGCAAAGGAGAACTGTAAATGACGAAAAATACATAAAAAACATTTACAATTCCTTATCAATGGAGGCTGAATAATGTGAAGGAATAAGGCTTCAACAATGATATATTGATCATAAGTATCAAAACTACTGAATAGAGCTGAAAACAATGAAGAAAAAACCAAAATCTGGAGAGAGAAACAATCTCATTCAATCATCGCACTTGTCCTTAAGGGAAACAAGGATGCATCTCACCTGCAACACACGGGAGATGCGATGCATCTAGACTACCAATGAGAGACAGTGCAATGGTCCAGCGATGAGACTGAGCTTGGTTTTCACCCACAATTTGCAGCTAAGTTCAAGGATTTAGGCCGAGCTTATGATGGACATTAAACACAAAGTATACAGGTATGATATAATGAGGTTATTGAGCTACCACTAGGGCACTTAGGATGTTCACGAGTCAGATGTTTAGTTCATAAACCAACCCGGAGATTGACTGAAGCGATGTTGATCTACTTTACAGTTGCATAGAAAAAGCAGTTCGAAGGCTAGCTGGATTAACTTTAGGCTTTGTCTATATTTTATAAAGAAAACAATAGTAACAAACAAACAAACTATTCGCTCCCGAGTGGAGTTTCCTTTTTTCCCCAGAAAACTAGTGTCTATTTGAATCTGCTAGTCCCACTAAGATGGGTAGCTATCTTAGAAACAAAAAATTCAAAGTAACTTGTGTTTTCCTTTATGGGAGATAGATGAGAGAGAAGCAGAGAACACCAACCTTAGTCTTTCGCTTGGCTCCTTGCTTGTTTCCTCTCTCCTTTGATAGAGCTTCGCCACTCCTTTTTCAATTGTCTCGCTTCAAAGAACACCTGTAGAGTCAAAGTAGCAAAATACCATCAAAGCATAGAGATCTATGATACCATAAACAATGTAGAATCAAATGTACATTAACCATAAAAATGCATACACAAATACAAGATTCAGAAATAAGCAAGTATATGGAGGAAAACTCAAATAGCTTTATTGATAGTAGAAGTAGAAGAGAGGATTGAAGCACAGCTCTCTTATCCAGCATCATCCTCCCAACATGAAATCCCTCTTCACCTCATGAAAAGCTAGATCACGCAACAATACAATGCTTCACAGAGAAACCAACAACACTTCCTTACAAAATACAAAATTCCAGCCTCTGGATCTCTAGTATGAGGGATCCATATATAGATATTTACAGGGGGTGAGTCAGTGTCTGGGTTTTTGATTAGTGTCATTTCACTGATAGTTCTTGGTTCCACTTGGATATTTCATGATCTCTTACTCATTCCTGGGCAAATTTAGAGAGGCAAGTGTCATATGAGCAGTTTCTATAAGATTCTCTGAGTTTCCACCTAGCAAACTACCTCTGCCATTTGTCTGCTCTCACTCATCGCACCCTGTAGAAGGGTTTTTCAATATGCATCGCAACAGGTGAGATGCATCACACCACATGGAGAAGTCTGTATGGTCCAGTTTTGACCAGTTCTAAGTAGTTTTTCAGGGAGAACTTTCGGGAAATGATGTAATCATTTGACCTTGATCCTTTAGGGTTTGAAACAACACTTTTAGGGGTTTGAGAGCCCTTGTCTTATTGACATATGTTATTGGGGTTGCAGTGCCCAAATATGTCTATAACAATAGGGCTAATGCTTCCACCCTGGTGTTGGTGTCGCAACCACCATTCTAATAGACCCTATAAGACAAATTAGCTGACATAGCAATCGAAAAACCACATGCACAGGAATTCCTTTGTGCTGCTCCATGAAAAGACCCCATCGGGTATAAGAATTGCATATTGATTTACTTATGTAGTGTGATACTAGTGCATGAGGATTGAGTAGAATATATAGAGATATTTTTAATGATTATATCAAAAAACATATGGAAATCTTCCAGAGAGTTCTGGAAAATATACCTATTTCTCCAATTCCATATTGCCCAGAAAAGAAAAAATGGAATGACTCTCCAAGAAGATTTCTAAGTACTCCACCATTTTAGAGAGTCTACAAAACAATTATGATGTATATACAGGAAACCAATGAGAGATGATAACTTTTTCCATACCTGTACAGTATGCAGACAATGAAGAAAAATATGATTGTTATTTTCGGCATATCTTTTGCAAATAGAGCACATTTCAGGACCATGCCATTGCCCTTTCTCCATATTCTCCCAAATAAGATTTCTATTGTGGTAGACCAACCATGTGAAGATGATAATTTTAAATGGAATTTTTGTTTTCCAAAATGCAGATAAAAATTGGTGCCCCCCTGTGTAGCGTCCAATTTGCAAAGGGTTGAATATGTGTCAGCCACAATGATATTATCCGATGCCGTGTTCCCTGACCATATGATTTTATCATGCATTTCTGAATGGCAGATGCCGAGGTGTTTCATAGCATAAATTATCTAATTCCACTCCAATTCCATTTGTCCATAAAATCCAATCTCCTGAGCATTTTTCCATATGGGACCGATCCTTGCCAACTATTACCAAAAATATATGCGACGTCCATTAAGGAGATGAATAAGCCTCTCAGAGAGAAAACATTCAATTTCAGCACCCAGGATTGGGTTTGTACCGATAAGAATGCAGTTGCCCGATTGAAACTTCCATGCAAGATGACGAATAAATAGTTTTTCAATTTTTAGAAAACTAATCCACATAGTCGATCCCTATTTCATGTCGATGGTGCCTTTCCTGTACAAGAATATGAATTCTTTATCCTTAAGATATGTGTGCTATATGATCTTACTCCATGTGCCAGATCCAAATAAACCCCTCCAAAGGGATTTAATCAATAGTGACCCCCCAAACCAATGGAGGTCCATGATTCCCCATCCCCCCATACCCTTAGGGAAAGTGATGTTGGATAATTTGGCCAAGTAGTGTTTTTTCCTTTCGTGGATCCCCCCAGATGAAGTTAGCCATTAAGCGGTTTAGACAATTTATAATAAAGGGATGTATAATAGGTGTGCCCAATAAACCCCCATCGTAGACAAGACCGCTTGGGTGAGTATAACTTGACCCCATAGTGATAGGCACGTAAACTCCCACCCAGATATTTTTTTTTAGAAATGATCAGCAAGTCATTACTAATCAGCGATTCTGTAGCAATAGGGTTTGATACGGTATCCAAGGTATTTCATACCATTTTTTATTGGTATTGCCTCAATGCCAAATATACCTTTGATATATGTAATAGACTCCATGTCACATTGTCCATGATATAAAATAGATTTGTTAACATTCATATGCAAGCTAGTAGCATTTGCAAATCTACTGAAAATGTGAAAGAGACATAACCAAGAAAAACGACATAGCATACCCATGATGAGAATATCATCGGCAAAGAGATTATGTGAAATGCTGATGTTGTTTCCCATCCTCAGTGGCTGGAATTGATCCTCCATAATCACTTTTTTTATATGCAAGCTTAAACCATCCATCACCAGCATGAAGAGTAGCGGGGAGAGGGAGCATACCTGCTGAAGACCCCGACCAGCACGGAAAAATTTTGTTGGATATCCATTAATGATAACAGCATATTTGACATTTTCAACACAAGCCATAATCCAATCAACACATCTGAGTCATAATTTAATTTTGATGAGGAAAAAATGGAGGAAGCCCCAATCCAGGCACTCATATGCCTTTTGTAGGTCAATCCATAAAATAGCACCATTTAAATGCTTGGTGTGGATCATGTGCATGCCCTCCTGTGCATTTGCAACAACGTCATGTATAAGCATGTCCTAGAGAAAACCATGTTGTTCAGGAGTGATATAGCAAGAAAGAGTACTATTGATGCGGCCAACAATGGTATTTGATATGATTTTGTAAATGAGATTACAGAGTGATATGGGCTTATAGTCATAGAAGCACTTTGAAGAGTTGTGTTTGGGAATGAGATCGATATATGTGGAGGTGATATGATGATGTATAAATCCCTTGGTCCTAGACTCCTCCACCATTCCCAATAAATATCCTTTAAAGAGTTCAAAAAAGTGGGTGAAGAGTTCAACCGTCCATCCATCAGGACCCAGATTTTTGTCTCCCTTAAATGATTTAAGGACGCCCAGTAATTCATCCTCGGTGACTTCCTTATAAAATTCATCATTTTTCTCTGCATCAAACATAATCAGATAAGGATCAATTGCCCAAATCAGGTCATTAGCAATAATATTTTCATTATGGCCATATGCCTTCTGAAAATATTGTATGTCACCATTACTAATCCCTTCTATTAACTGGAGAATATTTCTGTGAGCATCATTAATCTCCCATATGGTGTTCATATTGCGATGATAATTTGAAAAACAGTGGAAGAATCTGGTGTTGCGATGACCTTCCTTAATCCATAGTGCCCTGCTTTTCTATCTCCATGTGGATTCTTCAATAAAAAGGAGATTCTTCTTCATAAGTTCAAGGGTATGAATACGGGACCAAATAGTAGCCGAAAGATAGTGGGATGATATCATGGGAAGAATCAAGCCCAGTTCATGTTGAATGTTAATGAATTAACTTCTAAGGTCTTTGAGCTTCTGCTTCTGCCAGTTTTTGACATTCCCACGGAGGGAATCAAGTTTATCAAGAATGTTAACAATGGGGGAAGGGTTGGGAACACAATTACAACCCCAAGTCTCCAACACCAGTTTGTTAAAATCAGGGTCCTCCAACTAGGATCTATTAAATTTGAAGGGGATGTCTGTGTGAATGTCATTTTCCTCCATTGTAGTGTGAGAGGCCTATACTGAGATATTAAATTGTTGATGATGTCAGCACAGACATCACCAAGGTGACCCAACAGCTATTCGTGGATCAAAAAATGATCCAGTCTCTTAGCAACATATATCGTGCGAGTACGACCATTGTCCCTGTGAGGGCAATATTTGGAGGAAAAATATCCACAAAGTTATGCATAAGAATAACATCTTGTATCATCCCAACAAGGGGGTTGATTTTCCTGTGGAAGCCCCAAACTTCATCGAGACTGATAGTACACTTTAGGACCCGAGCAATGATGAGTGAATCTAGTTCCATCATCCAAAAAGAAATAAATATGTCCCAGAAGATGTATCTATCTCTGTATGGTGCATATATGTTAATGATTTGTACACATGTTAATGAGTTGTACACAGCCAGGTAGGCTGCGTATGCCGTCTTCCAGCAAGATACCCGCAAAGCACTTGTAGCCCTTTATTTTGATCTAACTAGGGTCCCATAAGGCCACCAAACCTCCAGAGAGGGCCACAACAATAGTAGCAGATATGTACTAGTTCGGAAACATTTTTTGAAAATATAGAACAACTTGTGAAACACTATGCATGGATTCTTGAATGAGAATGGTGTAAGGATGCAGAGAGGATAAAATATGTTTGAGATCCAAGTATTTAGGGGCAACCCCCAGACCCCAGATATTAAGTGAGATAATGCAATCCATGAGAGATCACTATTAGGCAATCGTGCTCTAAGGGCCCGTGAGGGAGGGATGTCAGCAATAGGAACATCAACTAAAAAATGATCCATGGGGGAGGTTAATGGGTTTGCCTTGGGACGTCCTCAAAAATTTCGGCTACCTCGGTCCTCAGTTTTGTTTCCGTCACACGGTAATGTTTCCTACCGAGGTAGCGCTGATGTGGGGGGAGGTAGAACCCCTCGGTTTGTGGATGGTGAGAGTACGTAGGTCCAATGTATTTCTTTGTAAGAGGAATTCTAGGTCACTCGTGGCAGAGTTCATAGGTGAGGCAATAGGTGAATTAGGCAGAGTAATGCTAAGACTAGGATCTTTGTCCTTGAATTGATGACGGAGTGGTAATGAAGAGGGTACATATGAAAAATCTGAGATAGATGGAATGTCATGATAGGGATGTGGAGTCGAAAAAGGGGCAAGTGTTTCCTGACAGGGAGTCGATTCTGGTGGGGGATGACATTTAAACGAGGCACGACTGTCAGGGAGTGGAAAATTTGATTTGGCAGAGGCATTCGAGGATGACAGAATAGAAAATAGGAGATGAAACAAAAGATCCAAATGCCTGTGGGCGATTAGAATTTGGGTCTCGAGGCATACCTGAATGCTGCAAATATTGCTTATGTGGTGCATCGTGATTTCCATTGAGACTCGATCGACCCATATCGGAAGGGGACACCGTGGAACCATTGTAATATCTCATACCATGAAGGTGACCACCCGGTCGAAGAGGACACTGACCCCACAGATGACCCGTCTGGTTACAGAGAGAGAAGCGGAAGGGAACCCCAGTAGTCCAGCCTTTGGCGAAGATTGGTGTCACCCTAGTGAATTTCAATGTGATCCGGAAAACCCCCACGATACTCCTTTTCGATGACAATCTAGGAGACTCTCTTGTCGTGTGCCCCCATACAACGCGGATCAACATATACAAATTTTTCGATGGCATTTCCAATATCAATTAAAGCCTGTTTGGTCCATAATTCAATTGGTAGTCCAGGAAATTTCATTCAAACCAGTTTTTTTTTTGGTGTATTATGAAGAGGGTTATACCTAATATACCACTTATCAAGGCCCAAGAAGCTCTTACAATGAATCCACAGTATAGCTTTGATTTTCTCCAAGTCCTCCTGACTGAGAAAATGAAAGCTATACCAACCTTTTAGCAGTCGAGCAATGGTTGTCAAGTATCTGAGCATCGTTATCCATTTCTTTTCAACCCAATTACACATCTCGAAGTCTTCCATCTCCGAAAAATACCATTTTCCAACGAGAGCTCGTTTCTAAAGACTGGTAATACGATCCACCAGAGCAGTGTTATCCAAAGCCAGAGCTGAAGGTGGTGGAATGGTTTTAATATAAAGATGTTTGGAACGTTGTTCATGTAATGCATTCCGGCCACCCCGTGGCATTTGAGGCGATTGAGCGAAATATGGCACCTTGTCGTCCCGAAGGATGGTATGCCATGCATTAAGTGAGTGTGGGCCACTGTGGCGGATGTGGCCAGAACAACCAATGCGCAGTGACTCAACATGATGGTGGCATGAATGAGAGTCGTGTTGGCAGACACGTTAGATTCATTATCCACCATGGGATGGAAATTCGAGGGAGGGGCGGTGAAAGAAATTTGATCCCCTAACAAAGTAATTATGGGAGATAGGGAAGTAGAAGAGAAACGTAGGTGAGATTGACCCCAAATAAAGCACACCGTACCTTGGGATCCCCAAATTAGCAAAAACAAGGAAGAGTGTGCATGTGAAGAATATAAAATTTGCTCACAAAGAAAGCAGATGCCATGAGATGGATAACTCAAATCAAGAAAGAGTATGGCCACTCACAAAAGTAATAATCAATAGATTTGGAATGATGTGAAGCTAATGGTCACATGGCATCCAATGCGTTGTTGTAAATCGATGTGCTGTGAGTAGGAAAATGTGCCATCCACAGGCTGGGAATAATAAAACAACTGCAAGAAGGCGAAGAACCGACAAACGGAAAACTGAAACCGGTGAAAAGTCGGTAACGCCAAAATGTCAAGCTCTGAGAAAAAACCAATCAGGGTGGAGAGAAACTATGAAAAGGAAAGATCATCATAGCACCAAGCATAGGGTCGTCATACCAAGTCAATGGCGAAACCCCAATAAAAATCCATGAGAGTATCCCACCGGAAGGAAGGGTCGACGAAAATAGAATTATACGTGAAAAAACACACTGGGAAATCATGAAACATGTATACAGTGTAATGGAATTAAAAGCCCAAATCACAGCAACAACAATAGCAACCAACACATTTAACCCAGAGATTGCATAAACGAAAACTAAACTACTTGCAAGGTCTAGTAATAACAATGAAGTATGTCAATTGGGACGAGGATGGTATGAAAGTGTTTATCTGAAAGGTGGATAACAAACCAGAAGATGGTGAAGAGTAGAAATCCCAGATGGATTCAAACCCAAACGACATAGGTCCAAGAGAAAAAGCGTCAAACAAGAGAGGATGAAAAGATATATACTTGCGAAATTAATGGCAGTGCTGAAAATTATCACCCTATGGATAAGACCGAGCCTATGAGATAGTACCAAAGCCTATGAAACAGTACCAGAGCCAATAACATATACCTGGAAAAGAGAAGCTAGAGAGTCAATGGAAATGACAGAAACCATGAGAATGGAAAAACAACAACACCAATCAAGCCACACAGATAATATTACCACATAAATTGTATCTTCAGAGAAGATGTGACATACCTGTAGAGTGTATCGTTTGCCCCTCCGGAAGGAAAGTCAAAAGATGCCGACAAGAGAAAAATGCAACGAACAGTAGTATCATTCATAAGATCATACCAACAAGGAAACATCCACTGCAACGAATAGTGGTATCATTCATATGATCATCCCAGCAAGGAAACATCCACCATCCATCCAGCATAAACAATAAAACCACCGAAAATCACTAGTTAAAAATAACCAGTAATTTATGGAAAAATAGAGTCAATCCTCTTAGAGGACACTGTAAGCCCAGTGGCCAAGCCAATTTGAAACTCATGTTATCATCTTTTCCCGGAATGTCTGAGCTTTTCAAAAACTTAATATCCAACATAGTTACCAAGATGAGAAGCTCAACGTAAATTTGACTGCCTCTGCTAGACTTTGCTGGTCCCTGGTAGCAAGATCATAGCTTATGTGAAAATGAACATTAACAACCATACTATGTGAAGGGTGAAAACCCTCAGGGGGGAATTATAATTGATGAAGCAGAACAAAAGCCACAACTCATGGTTAAGTTCATAGGCCTCGTCCGTAAGTTTAAAAAACCGCATCACTCAAACTATCCACAAGTTATCAAGGGACCCAAATTTTCAAGTATTCAATAAACTTGCACGCGAAACTTTTGTGAATTTAATTCTTGGAACCCGCAGTGTCTAAGGTCAATTCTCCGTTCATTTGAATTTTCTGTTTTGTTAGTATTTCGTACAGAGAAAGATTGATTGACTTGAGCGAGATGTTTGTTATATGTGATGTTCAAGTGTAGCCCCGCGGCCCATCAAAGTCAATGAAACACATGAATGCATTTCTAGTGCCCCTGGAAGATCCTTTGATAGGATGCTTGGGAACTAAGCATTTTATCATAAAAGTGTGAAGCTTCCCTTTGTAATACGAAAATGTTTTTTCAATTGACATTCAGCATGTTTTCTTTGTTCACATCAAGTAATATGTAAAGAGAATGCGAGATTGATGTAACAACAATGTGCTGTGTGGGTGTTTACGTGTAATTTGTTAATATGAGATTTAGTTTTCAAAACCCTTTGTGATACACCATTCTCTCATTTATGACATGTTTTCTAACCGACATTTAATTCTGCACCCACCTTTACTTTTACTTTGACATTGATGAACAGCATGCCGTTATTGAGGACTTTTGTGATCAACTTGGGGTAAGCAGCCCTGAACATATCACCTATTTGAGAGATTTTCTAAGGTTTTAATTGGTCAAATAATACAGCGTGCATTATTACTCATGCTTTCTCTGTTCAACATTTACAGCCAAGCTTTCTCTGTTCAACCTTTACAGCCAAGCTTAGTCGCCTCTTCTTATCTGATTCTCAAATTAGTCAAAGAAACTACGCCAATCTCTCTGTATAAATGGGAATCACTGAATCGTATTCCAATTATAAGTATCGCTCTCTCGTCTCAAACAATAAACAGAAGATCAGCGATCACAGGTACGCGTGTTTATTGCGGGCGGGATCATCTTTATCATATCATGGCGTCCACACGAAATTTTCTGGTTATGAAAATTCTGTGCATCTCCGCAAGTACGTATCTCTCGACTAACTTCTCATTTAAATTTTGGGTCGTATTAGTTAGCGGAGGTCGATTTAATTTAGTCGATGCCACAGCTAACATTCACTAACGTGCCTTCAAATCTGATGACGTGGAACAAATTGTATGGGCACTGTAGGTATTATTCTTCTATCGATGCTGCTATGCACTAGTGCACAAGGAATTGGAGAGACTGCTCAGCATCGCAGGCTGCTGCAAGGTGAAAATTCAATGTAGAATCTATAGAATTTTCCAATCCCTCTAATCCCTTCATGGATCCTTCCGTAACAACGATATTTGCTAATGTTTGATTGGATTGTGATGTACAGTGTGTGTTCGCAATTGCTTGGATGTATCATACACTACTTGCACCTCATCAGGAGACCAACATCTGCAGGCATACTGCACTTGTTGTTTTGCGCGATCAGTGATACCGAAAGGGGGCAGCTGCACGCTGCATCTTACCAATGGTACCGAGGTTACTTGTCCATACTTTCACTGTGTGGGAAAGTGCGATTAAATAAATGGGAGATTCAAAGCAAGAATAATAACAATCGGATATGTATGTTCTGGTATCTGATTATGCTATTAAAATAGCAGTCAAATAAGTTTATGGATTTCTCTAGTTATGTATGTTCTGGTATGAATAATAATAATAATAATAAGAGGCTAGAAGAGAAGATACGCCACGCCTGTATGCTTTCTATATTTGAGTATGAGTAACAACTGTTATGTCTTTCTGTTTATACTTTAAAATATGTTCTAAATAAATATACGGAAATGTTCATATATTTCCACATGGATGCAAATGTTTGTCTAGCGAAGTTCAAAATAATTTATTAACTTTTGATGAAAATCAGAATTTCAACACTTAATTATCATTCCCATCAATTAAATAAGTTTTAATTTTTAATAATGGTTTTGGTTATTTAGTGATACACGTGCTATATGTTTTTTCCTTTTTTAATAGAATGCAACATATATTATATGAATATATGGAATATCTAGCTTTAGCACAATTCAAAATATTTTATTAAATTTGTATAAAAATAAGAAGTATGTAATCAATTAATATTCATGAATAAATAAGTTTTAATTTTTAATAATGGTTTTGGTTATTTAGTGATACACGTGCTAGAGGTTTTTTCCTCTTTTAATAGAATGCAACATATATTATATGAATATATGGAATATCTAACTTTAGCACAATTCAAAATATCGTATTAAATTTGTATAAAAATAAGAAGTATGTAATCAATTAATATTCATGAATAGTTAATTAATATTAATAGATTTTAGTAATTAAATAATTATATAATTACTAAAATAAAATTATTGAATAATTTTTTAAGCAAATTAAATTTAATAATATTCATTATCAAATATAGATA
>APFE031342115.1:21124-156957 GCA_000404065.3 Pinus taeda | reverse complement strand
GCAAATAATGTAGCAAAAAAACTATTTTGTAAAATGATGTGGTTATTACTTATTAAGTTATTAATTCCAATTTTTTTTGTGGTGCCCTAGGTTTGAGTTAGCCCACTACAAAATTCAAATATGCCAAAAGCCTTGGACCCATTTTGGGAGTATGGGAACCCTGATGGTGGGACAAATTGGGCATATCTTACATGCAAATTGTGTGGGACCAGGATGATAGGAGGGGTTACACCACTGAAATACCATCTGGCTAGACTCAGTGGACATAATGTGGGGATTTGTACAGTTTCTAGTCCGAAGCTTATACAAAAAGCTCTTGAGGCAATTGATGAAAAAAACAGAAAGAAGGAAGAGACAGAAAGAAACAAGGCTGAACGTGCAGGTAGATCTTTCGGGATATCTTCTCCTGATTTTGATGTTGAAGGTAGTGGGAAGGGCTCCATAGCTAACACATCATCACCTGCTACTGCTAGTGCGAGGTCATTATTTTTTGTTCCACAAACAGGACATGGATTACAACCTGGCATAAAATCGCTTGTTAAAAAAAAGAAGCAAGAAGCAGATAGAGTCAAGGGAAGGTGTAGTTTCTGGAGCGACTTACCTCTTAGCATCACCAAAACCAATCCATTTTGGCAGCCAATGTGTGATGCTATTGTTGTTGTGGGCCAAGGGTACAAAAGTGCTACATATGAGGAGTTGTGGGGGCCAATTCTTCAAGCAGAAAAGCAGTACATCAACTTTAGATTGGCGAAGTTGAAAAAAACACGGGAAGTTACTGGATGCACATTGATGTCTGATGGTTGGACAGATAGGAAGGGTAGGACCCTTCTAAATTTCTTACTACATTGTCCTAAAGGTACCGTGTTTATTAAATCGTTGGATGCATCAGAACATATCAAAGATGCAGCAACGATATGTGAGTTGTTAGATGGGTTCATTTGGGAGATTGGTCTACAGAATGTGGTGCAAGTCATAATAAACAATGCAGCTAATTATGTGTTTGCCGACAAGATGCTTATGGAGAGGCATCGCGCATTGTTCTGGACTCTGTGTGCAACACATTGTCTCGATTTGTTGCTTGAGGATATGAGGAAACTCTCCTTCATCAAGGAGGCGGTTGATATGGCTAGGAGCATCCCCAAGTTTATTTATAACCATGCTTTTGTTCTTAGCCTCATGAGGAGGTTCACTAGAAACAAGGAGTTCCGGCGTCCTGCGATCACATGTTTTGCCACAAACTTTATTACTCTTCAGTGTTTGCTTCGATGCTAGTTCGAGTTGAAGCAAATGTTTGTGTCTGATGACTAGCGTAATTGTAGATACAACGGGAGACAGGACGGGAAAGCCATTGCAAAAATGGTGTACTCTGAGACGTTTTGGCTTGGAGTAGAAGAAGCATGCTCAGTTAGTGAACCTATAGTAAAGGTTCTCAGATTGGTAGATGGGAAGAAGCCTGCAATGGCTTATTTGTATGAGGGCATGGATAGGGCCAAGGAGGCCATTCGTTCTTATTATGCAGACCAGGGTTCTGTTGGCCTTGATAGGCAGATGATGTTATGGGATGTGATTGATAGTCGGTGGACAGGGATGCTTCATCGACCCTTTCATGCAGCAACACTCTTCCTCAATCCCGCATTTTCATAGAAATGCAGCTTTGATTTTGATGGCGAGGTGATGGAAGGGCTCCATTCCTGTATTCATAGGATGGTACCTGATCCTGAGCTTTGTAGCAAAATCAATCGCGAGATACAGTATTATCGGGATTCTGTTGGCCTATTTGGCTTTGATGATGCTATTAGGGAAATGACCCTCTTCATGCCATGTAAGTGACAAGTCATCACTCATTAGATATTAGAATTTTCAATTTAGAATTTCCTTACTTATAATTCTTTTTTGTTTTAAATTCAATTGTGTAACTTTTATTTGAAAGTTCAATTATGTTTAAGTTTTTGAATTTTTTATTTCTTTATTTTGTTGTAGATATTTGGTGGCGAAGCTATGGTGTGAGGGCATCAAATTTGCAGAAATTGGCCATATGAATCTTGAGTCAAACATGTAGCTCTTCAGGGTGTGAGCGTAATTGGAGTGTATTTGAGAAAATACACACAAAATGGCGCAATAGGTATAAATTTGAGCTCCAGCCTTCAGTTGAACAATTACACTTATTGTAATTTTTAATTTATGACCTTTAAGTGTCAAGAGTCAAGAGTCAAGACTCATTAGTTTTTTTGACACTTTTACAGGTTGGAGTTCGCACGCCTCAATGATTTAGTGTATGTGCATTACAACATTCGACTTCGAGTGAGGCAAATAGAATCACCAATGGATCCAGATGCCATTTCCTTAGACAATATTGATGTTTTGTCTCAGTGGAGGGTGGAGTCTGAGGAGCCCATCTTGGAGGAGTCACCTTCATGGTTAGAGCTAGATGATCCATTAGAACAGGGGTAGCAAGAGGAGGAGGACCCAGAGGAGGAGCAACACTCGTCGGAGGAGCAGGAGGAGGAGGAGGAGGACACTGTGGGAGCATCAACATCAACACCATCTGCTATAGATATAGGAGAGCACAGCCCCATACCTAGCACTCATTATTTGACATTAGGTGTAGAGGCAGGGTTAGGGCCTTCTACTACTAGGGGCAGGCCTGGCAAACAACCCATCATATTTTCTTGTAAAAGGGGGAGAGGGCAGTGATTTCAGATAGATAGCTGCTAGTTTTATTTGTTATGCTACATATAACTCATGATGATGAGATACTTTTATATATTTTATGTTATTTTGTATTGGTTCTCCACATTTGAGTCCTTGAATGGACAATTATTAGGGATCAACAGGATTTGGTATCGCCTTTCATGTATCATTTCTATTTGACATCACATATATCAGTGCTTTTTTCATATTTATGTGCAAATGTGTTTATTTCATGTTGTTATTGCTTTATATGTTTAAAAATCTGAAAAAAAAATGAATATATTATGCATTTTTTATGCTTGCTGATATTTGCTGATATTTAGCCGATATTTTCGCCAATATTGCCGATAAGATATTTTCTGGACTCTCGCCGATATTTTGCCGATACCGATATTTTCAACACTGCGTTCAACATTTAGATTATTATTCAAACCACAAGAACTGAGCAAGATACCTGTACTCAAATCACTCTTTAGAAGCTATCATCAATGGTTTTAGAAAAAATTATGCATGAAAACAACACATCTTATAGTATTCCCATGAAGAATAACACCAACAAAACTTAACCCCAAGTCTTTCTCTATTATCCATAAAAAGATTACACAAGAGATTCTTGCTAAGCACACGACTCAAAGGTCGGATGAATTCACTGACGAATGACTTCCTATTTAAAGGTAAATCTTCCAACAACTAGTTCGAGTGATCCTCATCAAAGCAATCTCGACTGTTGATGAAGATTAAAATTCCTTTTAATCTCATCCGTCGAAATATTTAAATATTTGGGAAATTCGAATTTTTCAATTAAATGCATTTTAATTAACTCAAAAATAAAATTTTTGAGTTAATTTCCCCAAAATTTTGAGTTTGACTTAACCCCAGGGATCAAAGGTCTAAAAGTTGTCAAAATAATTAATTTACCTTAGTCCCTGGGCTTCTTAAAATTTAAATTTTAAAGACAGATGAATTTTTCTTTTAGAGAATTTAAATTTACCTAGGACCTAGAATTAATTAAATTTTTAGCTTAGGATTTTAATTAATTTTTGGCCAGAAAATTTAATTAGTTAACTCGAGAGGGGATAAATTATTTTTCCAACCCTCAAGACACTTTACATCACGATTTCATATTTTTTTACATCACAAGGGGGAAAACTCATTTGAAATATACCCTCACAGACTACCCATTTCTGCGACACAAATATAATTCAACAAACCAAGCGATTTGTAATAAAATAACCTAACCAAATAGTTAGGATTATTCCGAAATCACTTTTACATAGACTCGATCTAGAACTCTAGGACTCGCCTTAGATCTCAGTGACAAAATCCATTCCGGCTTTGGGGCAAGACTGAAGGAAAACTCTGCTGAGCATCTGAGAATGGATCGGTGAGACAAAAATCCTCCCAGAATGTAGATCGTCACTAGAAAAATAGGTTTACCTAGGCAATTACATACATGACACGGATCTGCTGAGATTATTTACATCATATATATGCAAAGTGGGTTTACATTATAACATGATGATCAGACTGATGATGATAGCTGAACGACACTGACACATTGATTAGGCGCTATCCCTTTTGCAAAAAAAGGGGGTGTAGTAGGTGTACTGCAATGGGTCGTTGACACATAGTGGGCAATAGACTGCAAAACACAAAAAATACCAATTGTCAGTGTGAAATTAGGAAAAAGAAACCAAAACTAAACTTAGAATTTAATTTACAAAACACTGGCTCAAGTAATGGGAGTGAACTCCCATATTTGCCTAACATTAGAAATGACTCTTGAATAGGAGATTAACTTTGAAAGAACTAGAATCAAAGAAGTATTTTGAATTTTAAATGGATGATCAAGTAGCTATAGAGTAAGAAAAATCCCTTTTGCTCTTTGTTGGATGGAAAACTTGAAGCGAAAAAATCACTGATTCTTGGATCGCTGTGACTCTAGGAGTGAGTTGATCTAATTGAGTTTTTTCCCACTTTTAGATGGTTTTTTGCACACAATACAAAAGATCTTTCCTGCACACTTGAACACGTATTAGTTTGCACAAGATTAGAGCAATATAATGAATAAGATAAACCAAGCATTCCTCTTAAAATGAATTGGCAAGCTTATCCGTAGAATATTACTCTAAATCAATGATATGTGCAAGATAGCTTGCACACATCAATCCAAACAAGATGGCAAGTATAAACTAATATTAATCAACATGCGAAAGAAATTAAACACAATAGTAGTAGCATGAAAGGACATCGCCTCATAACGCCAAGAGAACATCGACCAGATAGCCCCAAAGTTTTGTTAGTATTAAGAAAGTATGCAAGTACAAAATGACAGAGTTTCCTCAAGCTCAATAGCTTATTACATGATACAATATGAGAGCTTATAGTCTCATTATAGAGAGAGTTGGGAGAAAATCCCAAGGAAGAATGCATGTGAGAACTGAACTTGGAGCAAATCCCAAGGAAAGATAAGTCAAGTTCAATGTGGAGAAGATAAAGACATCAGAGCAAAATCGAGTTCCATATGCACATCAAGGGAAATCAATTTCCATACATGGCATAGTAAATTCATCCATGAGTGAATCCAAATACCGTGATAACTCCAGTCAACAAATGCAAACTCGAACGAAGTGATGCCACATATGTAGATGATCCCCAGATAGCTTTGCGTGATTCCTCCATGAACTGTGTGATTCCTCCATGTGCAACTCGTAGTCCTCAAGAGTGGAGTGCTAGGAGTAGAAGAACCTAAGATAATTGTGAGATGAGGCCCCACCTAATCTTCAGTCCAAATATAGCATGGAATATTCTTTCAGTGCATGAGCTCCTCTAATAAATTCGATTTTCCACATGTGCAATTGTTGCTTTATCACTAGGAAATTCGATTTTATGAAATAATGATGTATTTATGATGCAGTGTGCTCAGTGATCTTCCACATGTCCGTTGACTCAACTCTTTGACTTGGGATAATTTCCAAGTCATTTCCACGTCATTCTATCACATGGAACAATTTATTTCTCTCTATTTTATTTAATTCTAGCCTAATTAAATGCCACAATTTCCAACAAACTTAGGAAATGTGGGTTTTGAAGGTTCAAAGCACATTATTAACCGCTCAAAGTGTGTCATAATAGAAAGTTGAGGGTGTAATTTTGATTACTCATACCCCATACAACTTCTCTAGACTACACTTATTACAATTTAAATACAATTTTATTTGCAATTTTTGACCTGCGGGAAATCTAAAATATTAAAAAATGACTATCTAAACCTAACCAAATTCCACGATTTTTTTTGTGTGATCTAGTATGGTAATATACATCGACTCTAGACACTAATATTTGTTAGGGCCTCAGCTTTCAAACCGTCATCTCGACTTTGGGGTAAAAAGTGAGTGAAAAAATCCAGAAAATTATCTGCCTCTAAAAAAGAAGGGATAATTAACCAGATAAAAACAACACTCCAAGGTGTACTCGTTTGTTGATCGAGTCCCAACATCTTAGACCTATTACAGACTCGAAACTCAGCGTTACTAGTATCACTTATTACAATTCCTTGCAGGGTGTGGAATCTGGGTACAAGAAAGATGATGAGAAGATAGAAGCAGAGTTAAAAAACTCTGTTGACTGATGATATCTGATGGTACAAGTGTCCTCTGGAGCATCCCTGGGCATGGAGTCTTTCATATTACCATTAGGTGTCATCCCAGTGGTCAACAAAATCCTTGCTAGACAAAAGCTTCCTCATTGGAGTTGGCTATGGGATGACTTCACCCAGAAGCAGATCTGGGAGAACTCATGATGCAGAGCCGAGACGAACAAAGTAGCAAACAAACAATTCATTGAATTATTTTCTCTCAAAACTTGGTTTTACAAATGAATTACATGGCTATTTATTCAAAAGGAGGAAAACTATCGAATTCCACAAAGAGAGAACTCCTTCCTAGATATTTGTGAAAGTTGAGAGAAATCTCTCGAATTCCATAAAGAGGGAACTCCTTCCTAGATATTTGGAGGAAGTTGAGAGAAATCGTCTCAATTCTAGGAATTTGTCCTAACTACTTAATCTCCAGCAAATTCTAGGAGTCTCCATAAAATCTAGAATTCTCTAAGATTCTCCAAATTAAATAAATAAATAAATACAAAATAGGAGATGCTCCTGCAGCATACTACCGGGGAGGAAATGCTAAAATTGGCAACTAGGGCCAAACTTCATGTGGGTCATCTTATTCATGGCTGATAATATGTTCATTAGATTCCTCTCGTCGAGAGGTGTAAGATTGATCTAAAGATCATCCGATTCTGATAAGTATTCATGGAGATATGAATTTATTTTGATTATGGAATTATTATCAAGCCGACCTACACTCATGTAGGCTTAGAAGCCAAATAGTCGCATCTATTCAAACATCAATAGTTGTGTATAAATACATGAGGAATTTTCCTCATTTGCACTCACTCATCTTATCACATCTCTCTCTTCTCTACTGCGCAGAAAAGGGTCTCTCTCTCACACATGTGAAGCAGAAAGCTGCTGAAACTGAAGCTGCAACTGCAGAAGTGAAGTTTGACCTACGTGAACCAGAAGATCTCATATGAACTGTGCTGTAGGTTCATCTGAAACTCCTTTGAAGGCTGCAACTTTTGGTGGTGGAATCAAGTCGATCTGACGGATGGTTTGCGAGATATCGACTGCCCTAGTTTGAAGGAAGCTGCTGAAACTGAAGCTGCAACTGTAGAAGTGGAGTTTGACCTGCATGGACCAGAAGATCTCCTCATCTGAACTACGTTGTAGGTTCATTTGAACCTCCTCTGAAGGCTGCAACTTTTGGTCGTGGAATCAAGTCGATCCGACAGACGGTTTGCGAGACATTGATTGCCCTAGTTTGAAGGAAGCTACTGAAACTAATGCTGCAATTGCAGAAGTGAAGTTTGACCTGCGTGGACTAGAAGATCTCCTCATCTGAATTGCGCTGTAGGTTCATCTGAACCTCCTTTGAACGCTGCAACTTTTGGTGGTGGAATCAAGCCGATCTGATGGTCGGTTTGTGAGATATCGACTGCCCTAGTTTTGAGATGATGAAACCGCTAATGCTGATGTTGCTGATCTAGGGTTCGCTACTGTTGATATAAATCAGATTTATTGTACTATTTCTCTCTGCTGAATTATTGAAGATAAAAGAAGATTTGATCAAAGGGTTTCCCCACACATTGTGGGATTTGTCCCTGGCTAGCCGCCACATCTTGTGTCTCTTGTCTTGGCTTGTTTTCTGTCGATCGTTTAATGTTCTATCTGCACTTTACTTTATGTACATGTGATTGCTAATCTGTGAAATATAATAAGAAAAAGAGGTAAACTGTTATAAACATAGAACATACCATAACTTAACAGGAAAATATACATTCATATGCTTTGCTTCTAGAGTTCTTCAATATTGGTACCATATTTTGAAATCTCTATTGCTGTCATCCAAGTAGCATCTTTGACTGGTTGATTCTTCCATTTAACCAAGTATGGAAAATACTCTTTATTCCTAATCCTTTTTGCCACCTTTTTGTCGATGATTGATTCAAGCTGCTTTGCTGGTGTTGAAGGTCGCTGTTTCTCCCACTGAACTTTATCACTAGCAAGTGCATTTGTAGGGTCATTTATTGGTTCCTTAAAGGAGTATAGATCTGAAACTTTAAATATTGGTGAGATGCCAAAGCCTTTGGGTAGTTCTATTTCAAAAGCATTAGAGGAAAACTTCCTCAAAATTTTTGCATGGTCCAATCTTTTTCAGTTTTAACTTATTATATTCCTCTTTAGGAAATATTCCTTTCCGAAGATGTGCCATAACCAAGTCCCCAACCTCAAAATCCAATTGTCTTCTTTTAGAATCTACTCTTCGTTTATACTTGCTACAACTTTCTTGTAATTGCTGCTTGACTTGGTGCTATATTTCTTGCATATTGGCTACAAAGTCTTCACCATCTCCACTTCTAAATTTTTGTTTTCCAAGGTTCCTTAACTCATAAATTCCTCTTGGATGCAATCTGTAAACAATTTGGAATGGACTTAATCCTGTGATTCTGTTAGGTGAGTCGTTATATGCAAAAACTGCCTGAGAAAGTGCCTGATTCCCTTGTTTGGGATGTTCAATTACCAAAGTCCTCAAGATATTTCCAAGGCTTCTATTTACCACCTCTGTCTTACAACCAGTTTGGGGATGATATGCTGAACTAAAGCTGAGTTTGGTTCCTTACTTTTTCCATGAAGTTCTCCAAAAATGGTACACAAACCTGGTGTCTCTGTCAAAAACAATACTTGTAGGTAATCCATGCAATCTAACTATTTCTTTGAAAAACAGGCTTGCTATGTTAGTTGCCTCATTTGTCTTTTTACAGGCTATAAAGTGTGCCATTTTTGAGAATCTGTCAACAACAACAAATATTGAGTCACTTCCTCTTTGTGTTTTGGGTAATCCTAGTACAAAATCCATGCTTATAGAGTCCCATGGTCGATTTGGTATTGGTAAGGGTTGATATAGTCCAATTTTCGGATTTCTTCCTTTAGCATATTGACATATCCTACATCTTTCAACAAATCCTCTTACTTCTGCTTGCATGCGTGGCCAATAGTAGAATGCTTGTAACTGTGCTAGAGTTTTATCTTGCCCAAAATGACTTGCTAAGCCTCCACTATGTTTTTCATTTAGCAAATTTTCTCTCATCAAACATCTTGGAATGCATAATTGACTTCCTTTGAACAAAAGTCCTTTCTGTATTATGTAATCTAACCATGGAGTTCTATCTCTACTTACAGGATTTTCACAAGCTGCATAAGCCTCTTTGAAAACTGGAGCATCTTTATATACATCTTTTAGCTCATCAGATCCTAAGAAATTCACTTGGAATTCTTGTGGAATTAAGTTGATCTTGCTTAGTGCATTTGCTACCTTATTTGAATGCCCACTTTTATGTTTGATAACAAATGTAAGATTTTGTAAGAATTTAATCCATTTTACATGTCTTTGACTCAATTTTGTCTCATTGTTGATATATTGTAAAGCAGGATTATCTGTGTAAAGGATGAGCTCTTTTGGCATAAAATAATGTCTCCATTTTTTTAAAGTTTGTATGATGGCATAGAATTCTTTATCATAAGAAGTGTATTTTTGCCTGGCTTCATCGAGTTTTTCACTGTAGTAGGTGATTGGTTTTACTTCTTGACTTAGAACAACTCCTATTGCAGTTCCACTAATGTCGGTCTCAACCTGGAACAACTTTTTGAAATGTGGCAATGCTAAAATAGGTTGTTCTGTAATCTTTTTCTTGAATAATTTGAAACTTTTATTAGCTGCCTCTGTCCAGTGGAATGGTTGATTTCTTTCTTTGATGGTTTCTACAATTGGAGCACATATACTACTGAACTTCTTGAAAATTTTCTGTAAAAACTTGCCAATCCATGAAAACTTCTTACCTCTGAAATGCTTCTTGGGGTTGCCCAATTGATTATGGCCTTCACTTTCTCCTGATCCATCTTTAAGCCTTCCTTTTGTTGAAGAATCTAGGGCAAATGCAGTTAATGTGATTCTTCTTAGCATAATAACTATTTGTGAGGTATTGTTTAATTTTTCTTCTTATTCCAATCTTCACTGGTTATTATTAGAGTATGTCTTCATTAGTTCATAAACTAGCTACCAAAACAAAGATACATGAACACAAGATGTTGGCATCTTGCCAGGGCCAAAACCTCTCCCTCTTGGAGAGGAAAACCCACATAGGATTCTTCTTATAGAGATTCCAATTGACGAATACCAAGACCCTTGACAAAATTGACTCAAGATTATCTCCAAGGTACTTATCACTATCCCTTGCATTGTTCGGCCTTCAATCCACAGTCTATAGACTCTATGTGACTGTACCTGTTCAGTTTTCGGTCTCCTTATACCTTTGCTGTCTTGTCATAGTCTTTGGCTCCTCTTTCTCGGCTACTACAATTCTTTGCTCAGGAATAAGTTACTTTAAGCATGCCATTGTCGTGAGACAGTCCTTCATGTTCTTCGCTATTCTGATGATGATAGGACAGGCTACCACAAAGAGGAGATATGTGTGTATACAGTCTTCCGAAACTTATATCCAGATTTCAACGAGAGCTACGGGCTACCACCGAGAGGAGATATGTGTGTCACTGTGTATACAGTCTTCTAAAAGCTATATCCAGACTTCACTGAGAGCTGTCACTGTGTATATATATAGTCTTCCGAGAGCTATATTAAACTTCATCGAGAGCTGTCACTGTGTATATGTAAGAGGCAGACTTCACCTAGGTAAGTATCACCCTTGATCACTGTATATTGCGTTACTTCCTCTTCGCTAACTGTTCTAAGATAATCTGAAGACTTCACTTCATGCGTGATATATATATATATATATATATATAGATATGGGTCAACGTCACACATTAGGCCAACATATCAAGGAGATCTCTGTCTTTATGAAGCCAACTTGCAGGGGATAGTGACAGTTGTTTGGAGCAGGGGATAGTGACAGTTGTTTGGAGCGTAGACCTTTTGACAAGTTGACTTTGACAATACTTATGTTAAGACGCCAAATCCTAAAGACATCAAGAAAATGTCTTTGACCTATGGTAAACATATCTTGCTCATGAAACCCATGATGCAAAAATAATAATCATTTCTTTTCTTTACATAATATTTGCAAGTCATAATGAAAACCGAACCTAGTTGCATTTTCTTCAGCACCTTTGAAATCACAAAACTCAACTACAATAACTATGTTTTCATGAAACACCACTTACTTAAATTGATTAACAATTTTTCTTGTTGTAACTTCTTCAAAACCATCTTAAGATGTCTTAAGTGCTCTTCTTTTGACTGACTGTAAATTAGAATATCATCAAGATAAACTATGACAAATTTTCCAATGAATTCTTTTAAGATTTCATTCATTAACCTCATAAAGGTACTGGGAGCATTGGTAAGCCTGAAGGGCATTACCAACCATTCATGTAAAACATTATTAATTTTAAATGTTGTTTTCCATTCATCACCTTCTCTGATTCTCATTTGATGATATCCACTCATTAAATCTATTTTGGAAAAATATGTAGCAGCACTTAAACAATCTATGAGATCATCAATATGAGGCAATGGAAACCTGTACCTGATTGTGATTTTGTTGATTGCTCGAGAGCCTATACACATTCTCCATCCTTCTTTGGACTTAACACTGTTGGAACAGTACATGGACTTAAGCTTTCTCGGATGAGACCCTTATCTAACAATTCCTGCACTTGATTTTTAATCTCTTCATTCCAATGTTCCACCAAGACTCCGGGATGGGGAGATGCGGGTGCGGGGAGATGCACAAGGGGGACGTGTGGGAGTACCCTTAAATTATAGGGAAATTTGGGGGGACGTGGGAAAGTCGGGGCATATATTTTTCTTTTCTTTTTTAATATATATATATATATTTCAAATTCATCTTCAATAATGAAAGCATAAATACAATGATACATACTAATTGAATTAAATAATGAAATACATTGATCCATACTCATCATCCTTACTAATACATACATGATTCATCCATAGACCACGTGATTCAATAATGAAATACTCTGATCCATATTCATCATTCATAGATGTTCAAATCTAGCAATCCATACAAATCTATAGATGCTCAAATCTAGCAATCCATATAGAGAAATGATTGACATAAGTCTAGTGAGAAAAATCTCACTCTCACTGGTGATTTGACATTGACCTTGGCTCAAGAAGAGCTACCTTTGTGCAATACTTGCGTCAACCTACGCAATTTTGTGTCACACAACTCGGACCATTGTCTCTCTCGCTAATTGATCAACTGTTGTCTGGGAAATGGACTTTCTTGGCCTATGGGCTCCCACTTCGGCTTCTGGCATTGAATCACTACTTCTCCCCAGCAAAATACGACTTACTCTCTGAAGCACCCTTTGTCTCTTTGTTATGCACTCACCGGATTGGAAAATCTTCCTTCCAGCCTTACTATCTATGCCCCTCTATCACTGCTTTGATCTTACTAAATCACCTTTGACAACACACAACTGCTACTTTGAAGATCGATTTCCCAACAAAATCGAATTCCTTGGTGTCTCAAGTGTGTTCTCCAACCCCCATCGAATTTCTTCTTATAATCTCTCGTTGAGACATCAACGACTAAGATTAAGACATAATCGATGACCAAGATTAACTAGAACTCGATCCATGTTTTCTCCTAGAAGATTCTCACCATGACTTAATTAATATCCTTTAATTAATCAGTTTTCCTAAGTTTAGATTTAGGCACTATTAAAAAAAGATTAATTATTTTAATCAAGTCCTCTTTAGGTGGAATTTCCAGAAACGACTTATGGGTTTTGGAGATTGTATGTATTCTAGCCTCTCCACCAAATTTCGTGGCTAGAACACAACCGATGCTACAAAAACTAACACTCTCTCTTAGCGAGGAATGTGTTCTAGCGCTACAACCCATTGGAGCAACACCCTATCTCTGCACCACCTCCTGTCATGCTGCTGATGTCTCGCTGCTGCTGCCCATCAACTACTGCACAACTCTAATAAATGCTGTATCCGTGCTGCTGCTGGCCCTGTGAAATTGTTGCCAACACTGCACTGCATTGCAACTCCCTCTCCATCTGTTGCTGCTGCTGCTGCAACTGCAACAACTGCAACTGAAAAGTGTCCAAAATACTAAACCAACTATGGTCAGTATGATGCATCTGTCACCTGAGTTCCTACTGCTGCTAGACTCTGCGCTGTCACTGAAGTCTCTGCACTGTTGTTGACTCTGCTCTGTGCCATCTGCATTGCTGCCAACTCTGCACTGCGCTGCTCAGTATCTGACAGCTACTAGCCACCGCATCTCTCACTCTGGCATCTAACTACACCATATGCCACTGATCCATCTTGCTACTGCATGCTATGGGCTCCTGTAGCAAGGTATTGATTCATGAGGTGGACCTCCTCAAGAATCCTGCCAAACTTGTAGCTCCCTTGGGCTACAAAACCAAATCACCCCACCTCACTCCTAGAGGTATATCGATGACCATGGAAAACTCTTCCTCCAATCTAGAGGACAACCTATCGATCTCTGCGAATTCAACCTGTTGATCCTGCTTCTCCTCCTTAACCTTTCTTTCTGAGAGGACATTGAGTGCTGTAGTGGCCAAGCTCACCACATTTGAAGCATTTCACCTTGGAAATGTCCTCCTTTCTCCTGCGCTGCCCTTGTTGCCCCTTTGATGTGAGGGACACATTCTCCTCTTCCTTTACTTGCTTCGTCCCACTGCTGCTGCTACTGCCAGTTATGGTGGTCTTCACCAAATCTAGCGTCATCTGCTCTTGTTGCAGATCAGCCCACATACGATCCCAATCTGACAACTTTTCTTTGTCTAGAATACTCTGGATGAAGACCTGTCATTGTTCGGAAACACTGTTGAGAGAAAGCGCACCAATTCTGTAGGCTAAGGCGCTGACCCTACTACAAACAATTGGTCTTGGACTCTTGGATATCCTTAAGCCTAGTGAGGAATGGGTCTATGTGCTCCCCTTTTTGCATCCTTCTGCATCTCAGCTTCTCCTCAAGATACATCTTCTGCTGCTTGAAAGACCCCTCGTATAGCATAGTAAGTGCCTCCAACATCTGCCAGGCAATATCTTTGCCAGCTATGTGAGACACCACATGATATCGAACCCCATCGAGAATCAACCTCTTTTCTTTCGCCATCTCCTTCTTGTAGGCCTTTAGTTGATCTGCATCTGCAAGTACAACTACCACACTATCTATGTAAGCTTTGAGATCATACTTATCTAGAAGACATGAAATTTTTGCCTCCAGATCACATAGTTGGAGGCTCCCTCCAATCGATCCTGACCTCTCAGCCTTGTTGATGCCATCTCTGCAAAACTGTCGAATTCCTCCTCTTCTCATTTGCGTAGTTGCTGACTGGATTTACGCACTCCCTGCTGGAGTGGGCAAATTTTCTCACAGTTACTGCTGCTTTGCTAGGAAAAGTCAAACTTCTGGGCTAGAAGTCTCATGAGAAAAGAATTCCCTTTGTGTGTGCTCTTCCTTCCTCCTGACACTATTTTGCACTAGCAAACTACTGCAAAATAACTATGTCCCAGTTGAAGATTTGCTTTGCAAGGAAAATACTGTGTCTCCCTCTGCCTCTGGTAATCTTTGATCTGGAAAATCTATTTTCTGTCGACTCTCTCAAAGAAATAAATTTTCCTCAAACATTGACCCTCTTGGCCCAAGGACTGCGCTGCCTCTTGAGGGTTTCGAATTGCTGCCTCTGTAGAGATTCAAAATTCCTCCTTCCTTGTGCTACTGAGCTCTCCAGTTTATGACCTGTGCTCTCATACCATGTGAAAATTCAGAAACCCGAATCCTATTGCAACAACTAATTAAGTTTCTTCTATTTGTTAAATAACTTGAACAAATTATTTACTGCATCCTACGGTAAATTTCGAAACTAACACATTATAGCCTTCACAACTACAATACTGTGGAAGAAAATTAATGCTGAGGGAATAGAATCACACACACATAAACAACATTGTTATTTTTGGACCAATGTCTCGGGAAAAACCCAACTTGGGAAAACTGGTGTAGCAGCTGAAGGTTTTATTATTATGCAGTAGTAAATCTGAGTACAAATCTATGGATGCTCAAATCTAGCAATCCCTACAGAGAAATGATTAATAGAAGTCTAGTGAGAAAGATCTCACTCGCATCGGTGATTCGAGACTGACCTTGGCTCAAGATGAGCTACTCTCTGCTGCCTTTGCGCAGTCCCTGCGTCAGCCTACGCAGTTTTGCGTCACACAACTCAAACCAGCGTCTCTTCCGCTAACTGATTAGCTACTGTATGGGAAATGGACTCTCCTAGCCTCTGGGCTCCCACTCTGGCTTCTAGCACTGAATCACTGCTTCTCCCCAACAAAATACGACTTCCCCTCTGAAGCACTGTGTTACCTCTCTATGGAACTCCCTGTCTCTCTGCTATGCACTCATCAGATTGGAAAATCTTCCTTCTGGCCTTACTATCCCTACCCCTCTCTCACTGCTTCGTTCTTACTGAATCACCTCCTTCAACACACAGTTGCTACTTCAAAGATCGATTTCCCAACAAAATCAAATTCCTTGGTGTCTCAAGTGTGTTCTCCAACCCCCATCGAATTTCTTCTTATATTCTCTCGTTGAGACATCAACGACCAAGATTAAAACATAATCGATGGCTAAGATTAACTAGAACTTGATCCATGTCTTCTCCTAGAAGATTCTCACCATGACTTAATTAATACCCTTTAATTAATCAATTTTCCTAAGTTTAGACTAAGGCACCATTAAAAAAAGATTAATTATTATAATTAAGTCATCTCTGGGTGGAATTTCCAGCAACGATTTCTGGGTTTTGGAGAATACATGTTTTCTAGCCTCTCCACCAAATTTTGTGGCTAGAACACAACCAGTGCTACAAAAGCTAACGTGTATAACATCTTACCACAAAAGATCTACCTCTACCTCTTTGATATGGTCTTCGTCCTCTGAAATCTCCTCTTCATGATGATTCTGCCTTATGTGAACTGTTACCTTCTTCTTTTTGAGTGGGAAATCTTCCGTTTGAATATGCTCTGCTTGATTGCCCTCTACTTGAAGGTCCTCTGCCTGATTGTGCTCTGCTCCTTACTGTACTTCGTCCCCTTCCTCTCTGACTCTGCTTCCTTGCTAGTTTCTCTTCTATCTCAAGGGCTATTTGGTAAGCTTCTTCAACTGTTTTCAAAAACAAAATATCCAATTCTTCTTGTATTTCAAATCTTAAGCCATTATTATATCTAGCTAACTTTTCATTATCCGCTCCCACATGACTACACCTTATACTTTAATCTATAAAATTCTTCTGTATATTCTTTTACAGACATAGATTTTTGCTTAAGATTTTGTATCTTTGAAAAAGGTTTAATTGATAGTCTCGAGGAAGAAATTTACCTTTGAGCTTGGCTACCATTCGATCCCAACTATTGATCTTCCTTTTGCCTTTATTTCTCCGCTCAACGTGCATACTGTCCCACCATAGTGCGACATGTCCTTTTAATTTGGTTACTGTGAACTTGACTTTCTTATCTTCAGCTACATTTTAATAGTCAAAATATTTATCCATGGCGCTAATCTAGTCGATCAGTGCTTCAGTATTTAAGTTTCCTTCGTACATAAGCACTTCCAATCCCTGTTTGTTGTTTAATCCTGCAATCATCTTGACCATTTTCTCTTATGGAGTTTCTTCTTCTACTTCAGCTTCTTCTTCTGAGGTTTCTTTGGCTTTGCTAATATCGCCAATGTCGACGTCTCTTCTGCGTGTTGTCTGCAATGCATCTAATCTCATTCGAATATGTCTTACTTCATCGAGTAAGACTTGGCTGTCAGCTGGTCTTTCTCGACCAATTCCAGCGCCCTTGGCTCCTCTAGCTCTATGTGCCATCTTCATCTTTTAATTAAAATAAGGGCAATAACTCTTTTATTCTTTACTTGAAAATCTTCTTTAAGAAGTAACCAAAATACCTTCTTTTCAATATAAACACTTCACCTTGGAATGAATATTTTATAACTTCAAAATATTACACTTCTTGTTATACGCACCTTTATTACCCCTTTATGACTTCAAAATAAAATATTACGAGTGCTTTTTTTATGGCCCACTTTATTTAATATGAAACACCTCATAATCATATATCATTACACATGCAAATAAGGACTCTGTGCTCCAATCTAAAGAGTCTCTACTGTTCTGTGATGAAAGTTTGCACTCATATACATTCAATCGTACTCCAAAGAGAAAAATAATAAAGTGGCAAAAATTTAATGGTTCTAAGTGTCTTGGGTTTCTTTCTTACTGCATAAAAACTTGATTTTGTGGAATTTTCTCTTCCCATGATTGCGCAGGCCTATTTCTCCACAGTGTGCTAACCAATCACTCTTTGGGTTCTGCAACTTTGCTTAAAAGAATCAATACCATGCTCGTAGAGTTGAAGAAAAATGCCTCAATTCTTCAGACACAACCTTTACAGTGCTTACCACAACTTCGTCATTACAATTTTCCAACGACTTCAACACTCACCGATCCATAACAATGGGTTGATCAATACTTCGATTGGATTGACCTACCACAATGCACGACTTCAATCAACACAGGTGGCTCCACAGGTCACAATGCTCTCAGCTTAAATGTGATTTTATCCCGAGCAAAGTAGATCTCCAAGGCAATTCAAGTCTCGAAGGCACGCAGGTCTCATGTCTTCGCAAAAGTCCAGCGTAGATCTCGAAAGTAGCTCATCATAAACAGTGCATATAACTACAACGACTTGTCACAATACGCCTTATAAACGTTTTGTAAATGCACACATTCACAGGGCCATTCACGATGCGCTACAAGTCCACAAGGTCTTGTGCACACGCAACGATTCTCACAGGTCCAACACTTCTACTCTTACAAGTTTCAACTGAGCGATCGCCCAAATCTGCTCTGATACCAAAATATGATGCAGAGCTAAGAGGAACAAATTATCAAACAAATAATTCATTGAATTATTTTCTCTCAAAACTTGGCTTTACAAATGAATTACATGGCTATTTATTCTGGAGGAGGAAAACTCTCTAATTCCACAAAGAGAGAACTCCTTCCTAGACATTTGGAGGAAGTTGAGAGAAATCCTCTCAATTCTAGGAATTTATCCTAACTACTTAATGTCCAACAAATTCTAGGAGTCTCCATAAAATCTAGAATTTTCTAAGATTCTCCAAATTAAATAAATAAATAAATACAAAATAGGAGATGCACCTGCATCAACTCATTGATTGAAGGACAACAAAAGGGTATTGAGGAGATATATGAGATTGCTCTTGCTGCACAAACGAAAAAGAGCAAAGCGAAGGCCAAGCAGAACCGAAGTAGAGGATCTTCATAGAACAAAAAGGAAAAGGACATGAGCAAAGTCAACTACTTTTGTCCCAGGTTCAGGCATTTTTCCGGCTAGTGTCCAAACAAGAAGAAGGGCAAGGAAAGACAACTACGACAACCATTGCACAGATGGGAGAGATGGCTAAAAAGTTAGAGAAAAACTTTGCCTTGGTGTCTTGCCTTTTTAGAACTGTCATGAGAGGTGTTTGGTTTGTGAACAATTGAGTGTCTCGTCACATGATGGGATCGCAAGATGTATTCACCAACATGACCAGGGTGATTAGAGATGTCCAAGTGGAACTTGGTGATCAGGTCAAGTATGCATTAGAAGGCACTACCATTATTGAGTTTTAGATGGACTCAAGTGGTATCATGGAGGTGAACGAAGTGTTGTATATACTGTATTTGGAGAAAAATCTCGTTTCAGGTTTGGCCATAGAAGACAAAGGACTAAAGGTTAGCTTTATAAGGGGTGAAGTGGCTATTAGGCCAAAAGGAACTAATCCCAACAAGAAGCATTTAATTGGTAGAAAGGAAAGGGATCTCTTCCTATTGAGAGGACAACTAGTGAAGGATCTCATACATGAGAGAGATAACCAGAGTGAGATATGGCATAGGAGGATGGGACACCTACATTACAGAGCTATCCCGATGTTGTAGAGGATGGTCACTCATTTTCTAGAGCTTAGGGTGGAGAAGGATGGAGTGTGTAAAGGGTGTTTGCTTGGCAAGAAGGCCAAGGCCACATATCCTCACGGTGAGATCAAGTCTAAGGGAGTGCTAGACTTGGTGGACTCAGATATTTGTGGTCCTATGTCTATGAGATCGATCACACGGTTTATATATTTTGCGACATTCATAGATGGTTTTTCCAGGAAAACTTGGATCTACTTCCTGAAGACCAAGGATAAGGTCTTCGATCAGTTTCAAGAGTTCAAAGCTCTTGTGGAGAACCATACTGGGAAGAAGATTAAGGTGTTGAGATCTGATAATGGGGGTGAGTATATCTACAATGAGTTCCTAGATTTTTGTTGGGAAGCAGGGGTTAAGAAGGAGCTCACAATACCTTACAACTCTCAACAGAACGGGGTTGCTGAGAGGAAGAATAGGACCATAATCGAGGCAACGAGGGAAATGATATATGATCAAGAATTGCCTATGTTTTTGTGGGAAAAGGCCTATAATAGAATTGTGTGTGTGCAGAACAGGATTCCTCACAATATATTGGAGGACGTGACTCCTGAGGAGTTGTTCACAGGAGTGAAATCGGATGTGAGCCATTTGTGCATCTTTAGTAGTCCAGTTTGTTGGAAAATGTAACTAGGTTCGATCTTCATAATTATCATTGTACTTGTATCATTGTATTTTTCATGTAAAAGCAAAAGAAAAAAGAAATTATTATTGATATTAATATTATTATTTCATTAGTCAAGCATCTTCTTCATGCTTCTAGGGTTTATTGAGTCAAAATAATATTTTTCATGAGTCAATCTATTGTATTAGAGTCAAGTTCCATTTGAACTTTTGAAAGAAAAAAAGGAAAAATAATTTTATTTGAGTCAAAAGAGTCAATTTTGTCTCCACAAGACCAAGCTTACCATGCCTGGACAAGTCGGCCCTGGAAGGGACAATTCAACCTCTTGGATGTGTATATATAGAGAAGAGTTCAACCTCATTTGGTCATCACTTGGCAACTTCAATTTCTGTGCAAGCAAGAGCATGAAAGCAAGCGAAAATCAAAGAAGAAAGGAAAAGAATCAAAGGAGAGAGAGCGAAGGATTAAAATGAAGGAAAATCGAACTTTTATCTCTCTATTCACATGTGCGAAGTACTGTGGCAACTCTGTGAGCTAAAAGGCCAAAATTCTGTTTCGACGATGGTGCAGGGGAAACTCTGCGAAGTTGTAGGGCCAAAATTCTAATTGGAAGAAGTTTTGATCATTGTTGACTTGATTGAACTTGACTGAGTTGAGGAAGGCTTGAAGGAGGGCTGACTTGGATCTTATGGAAGGTCTTGGTGTTGGTTTTTGGTCTTGGATTTCTCACTTTGATTTGATTCTATAAGTAGAGAAGAGTTGATTGGGCTTTTCCCCTTGTGGGGGTTTTCCCTGGGTTGGAGCCTATATCTTTTGTTCATTGTCTTTTGTGATCTTCATGGTTTGTGTTTTGGTAATTGTTTGATGAAGTGAACATAATAAAATAATAAGAAGCCAACACATATTCACAAGCAATTATAAAGTAAGAGAAATCAACCCTAATTTGCTGCCCTAGTGATTTCTCAACATCGTATCGAAGCTAAGATGAGGAGAAGGAAACTTGAAGATCAGTCTTGTTGGCATAAGTGGAAGACATTTCTACAACAATCATCCAAGCTACTTTGGAGGACACCATTTGCAAAGAGCATAAGAAAGGGCATAAGGAAGAAGACTCAAAGACCATCATTGATCCCGAAGGGAAGAGTACTGCATCAACTATCCATCTCTCTCTATCATTGAAGGCTCGTGGTTACTCATCATCATTTTGAAGAAAATCATCATTTTACCTATCTCTCTCTCTTGGAAGCTCTTTGATCATCACTCATTTTGGAAGGCATAGAAGTCATCACTCAAGGAACATCAAGATTCTTGGAAACGTCATCTACACTCTTGGAAGCATCATCATTCATCTTTGAAGCAACTTGAAGATACTATTGTGCCAACCATCCTAGAAGTCATCATTCAAGAACATCTTTTAAGAACTCTTGGAATCTTGGGAGCATCAAGATATTTGAAGACATCATCATCAAGCAGTTCACTCTTCTGACAAGTAAGTACTTTATTTCATTCCATGTCTCAATCTTCAAATAAAATGACTTTATCTTGTAAGGAAGGCAACAAACTCGATGGGTCATCAAATGGATCAAGTTCTAGGCAAAGCTACAGAACTAGATAAGGATAAGACGTAAGAATTGGCCAAGTACATAAAAGGAGAATTTAGGGCTCAAAGAATTCTTATTGAGTCTATCAAGGATCATGTTATCCCCTTTGTTGCAGATTTGGGCACATCTGAAGAAATCTATGACAAATTGGTAAAACTATATGAAGTCAACACCAAAGATCAGAAAATATCTTTGAGGAATTGACTTTACAAAACAAGGTTACCAAAGATGAAGACTTGGCCTCATATCTTATAAAAATCTCACAACTATAAGGGCTTGGATAAGTCATTTCCAATTCTGAATTAACTACTTGTGTACTCAATGCTTTACCTTCAGAATGGAGTAGTTTTGTGACCAACATCTATTCAATAAAGGATTCTTCAAACTTCAATGAGCTATGGGCTTTGTGTATTCTAGAAGAAACAAGATTGAAAGCAAAACATGACGCTGAACCCAACAATGAAAAGTATCAAGCTTTTGCTGTTAGATCAAAGAAGAAGTTTGGAAAATTTGGAAGATTTGAACCTCGTCAAAAGTACAACAACAACAACGACGACGACAACAATCAGTGACATGGAAGACAAGATATGTCCAAAGTACAATGCTTTGGGTGCAATATATATGGACACTTTAGAAGGGATTTTCCCAAGGATCCTCAAAACAAGAAAGACAATAAGAGGAAGGAAAGAAGTGGAGCTCACATTGTTGAAGAGAATGAAGAACCTGAAAAGAAGACAATCATAAGGATATCTATTATTGAAGAACTCCACCTCTACCAGGTCTACTAGCAGTTTGTTCTCTCTTTTATTAGAAGATGGCAGTTACAGTAGCATATGCTGTTACATTTGTAGAAGAGTTTTGGATTTTACAAATATGGCATCATGGAAAGGAGCATATAGCATTGGAAGAATTAAAGTCTACATAGTCAGTTGCATTTTATTGGAAGCAATCATCTAGCAAGGCTAGGATAGAAGGATTTGGACTATCTATAACTTCATGGTTCATGCAGCAACTACGTGGCATCATGTTGATATAGAAGCATTCATTTAGCAGAAAAGGATCACAAGGATCCCCGACAGTAACAAAACCATCGTTATAAAAGTTTCTTTAGTGTATGGAAGACTCATAGTGACATGGTAGGAGTATATTCCACTAGAAGATTTTGGAGGCAATATCAAAAGCAGTCTAGAAGTTTGAAAATATGAAGATAGTTGAGAAGCAGCATGAAGGCATAATTGGAGCATTTCTCATCTTAAGGAATGAATCCCATCATAGACATCACTTTCGAAAGAAATTTAAAGAAGTTGTTCGTTCAAAAGGAAGTCAACTAGAGGGCTATATGAAAAGAAGAGTTATGAATATCTTTAGAAAAGGGCTCTTCATTAGAAAGCAAACTTATATCTTCATAGAGTATTGAAGGAAGAGTTGGATGTAGAAATATACTTCCATATGGTTATTTGATTTATTAAAGCATGACAAATGAGCATAAGACATGGTGATATTCATCAACATTCGACATGGTCTCTTGAAAAACGTAAGAAAGATAGTAATGACAACTTCAAAGGGAGCTGTAAAGACCCTAATGGATATGATATTAAAGCTTACTGATTGTTTCATTCCATGAACACATTGATTGGTGATTGAAAGCTTAAGAGCATGAAGAAGAACTCTAGTGCAATATGAAGATAGACCATGCAAAGGGACGTTGACCTTAGAGGGAGCAAGTAAGAGAATTTGACACCTTGACTAAAGGCTATTACGATTTGGTAACTCTGATATTAATAATGTGTTTGAGATATGATTTGGCTTTGGCTACCTAGAAAAAGATTGGTAGAAATGTGTACATTATAAAGTCAGGAAACGAAACCATTTAATATAATGATGGATTCCATGTTGATCTAAAATAAGTTCACTTTCCTAGATGGACAAAGGGAGCTATAATTAGCTCTACATTGATTGGTTTGACAAAGACACTTTTGATGACAAAGATACTACAAATGAATATTGATGGAAAGTGATATAAAAGGTTGATGGCAAGAACCCTGTCACAAAGATAGATTGAGAAAGAGTTTGGCTCCATGACATCCAAGAAGGTTGAAGCTCAGGTGTGATGTGTTGCGAGATAGGAGCCCTACAACTATAACTAGATGTCCACAAAAGAATAAGTAGTCGATGAATGAGGCTAGCTGAAACTTATGGTTATGTCTACCTAGTTGAGAGGGAGTAAGGATCTCCTCTTTGTTTGAGAGGAAGTGATGTTGAAGTATGAACTTGTTTTATTTTGACCATCCTTTTTCCCTCTTCTTTATCTTTTTGTGACCATTTTGTAGTAGTTTCAACCTAATCAAGGTCATCTCATATTTACTCAAGCATATAAAAAGTATTAATCATTCATGTTTTAGAATCTATTGTTTCTTTGTGAATTATAATGAAAAGATCTCTACAACTACATAATTTTGATCATTCCGCAACTAATATTGGATTCTACAGACATCCCCATGGTTAGACAAGTTTCAATGCACCAATGAGGAAATGAAAGGTACCTGTAGATGACAGATGTTTCCCACATGGATGTCCACCTATCGACATGATTTGGCAAGTTATAGAGATTGAAAGATCTGAGAGTCAAACCTAAAGTCAGACTCGGGTTGTGATGATGCAGTAGTCAAGTGAAGATCGACAAAAGATCATGGCGAGATCAAGCGAGCATGGAGAAGACTTGTTTGATTGAGAAGCAATGTTCGAGAAGGATCCCTCATGATTTTCTCTTCCAATAGCAAATCATGAGGAGATAGAGTTTTAATTTAGGTTCACCTCTTAGATGGCAGATCAGTTTAATTGCCTATCGGCACAGAACTCTTAATAATTTGATAAAGAATTTTATAAATCCAACAGACAAAACCAGAAAGATAGTTAAGTTGATCATTGTTTATTTTCAGTATTTGCAAACTCTGTTTAAGAAAACCTCTGCGGATTAATATAATACTCTATTCTTCAATGCGTGGTTGAGAAATCTTTGACCAGTGAGAGACTTATGTTCACAGGAGCGCCCCCTGGAGAGTTGTAAGGATAGTTAGTTTTGTTAGTTTTTGTTTACATTGATAGATAGTTTGCATTTAGTTCGCAATTTCATATAGTTTTCTTTCTGTCAATCAAAATAGTTACATTTCAGTTGCGTTTTAATCATCTGTTGTTTTGTTTCCAGAGCACTCATAAACGAAAAATACCAAACGTCAAAAAGTGTAACTAGGTTCGGTCTTCATAATGACATGTGTAATTGTGATTTTATGTAATTGATGAAAAGCAGAAAAATAAATTTATTATTGTAATGCTTGTCTCATGGCTTTCATGAGCAAGGAATTTTATTTTTAGTGATGGCTCCCATTGTGAGCCTTTTGGATTTGTCATTTAGTCATAAAAGTCAATTTGAGTCTATTTCATGTATGAAGGATGCTTCTTGGGCATGTTACATTTCTGTATAAGTGATTAAATGTATAAAAAGGCCCTCCAAGACCAAGCAAAGTCTTCTCCTACAACTCGACTTCAAGAAGGATAATAATATCTACACCAAAAGACACGTCGGCTCACCTACATGTCAAGTTGACTAATTAGCATGGGCAACAACTATAAATAGAGCAGCTTAACATTATTTCAAGATCAGATTTTCGGTCAAGCAGTTCTGAAATCTAGAAGTGTGAAAATCACCTAGAAGGAAGCCTAATAATTAGCGAGGGAAGAATGAAGTAGAGCGAAGTTCTTAGCTTCATATTTGGGTTTGTTTTAGGGTGTATTTGTTGTCACACGTGCGAAGAAGAAATGTCAGTAAGGCCGAGATTCAAGGTAATCGAATAGGGATAAGCTCAAGTCAGAGGGGAGGTCGAGACAAGCTAGAAGAAGATCCTATCCAAAGCGAAGAAAGTGAAAGCATAAGATAAGGTCTTGTACATGAGATATGTTTTCTGAATTAGAATTGCAGACCTAATTCAAGGAGGCCGAAGATTTAAAGGAGGAGGTCGAAGTGGAAGAGGAGTCAAGAAAAGGGAAGGCACAAAAGGTTGACTATCGTTGTCTAAGGATCTCATTGAGGGAACTTGTCTCTTGGTCTTGGAGTGGAAAATAGGTTAAGGGTCTTGTTATTAGTATTCATCAATTGGAATCTCTATAAGAAGAAGAATTTGTTCAAGTTTTCCTCTCAAGTAGGAGAGGTTTTGGCCCTGGGTTATAGCCTATATTCTGTGTCTCTTGTCTCTTTATGGTTTATGCATTGATATCTATTTGATAAAAAAGAACACTAATAATCTAAGTAAAAGAAGATCCTAATCTAAGAAAGTAAAAAGCATTCACAAGCAGTTACTAATAAAAGAGAAATCACTTGATCTCGATGCCCTAGATTTCTCAACATGGTATCAGGGGTAAGGTGACAAAGTCAAGGAATGGCATTTTATCAAGGGACATTGAAGGATCAAATCTCGAGGAAGACATTAAAGCAAAGATCATCTTCAAGACAAGATCTACAAAGGAAGCATTATAACCCTAGATCGAAGGAGGAGTCTACAAAGAAGTCTTGGGATCATCATCAAGAAAAGAAGGCCAAGTTGAAGAGACCTACGAATCAAGGTCCTTACCATTCAAGACATCACCAAGAAGTCATCATTGATCTTCATCAAAGGATCCAAAGAGATCTCACTCTTTGTGGGATCAAGGATCACTCTTGAAGAAAATTACCTTCATCAAGGAGAAGTTTTCTATTCTCTATATCATCATCAACATCAAGAAAGCAACAAGGAGAAGGAGCATCCTATCAAGTAAGTATATTTATGTTTACATCTGAGTCTGCCAAAATGTCTTTTTGCAAGGAAAACAACAAATTGGTTGGGGCTTCAAACTATCTTACATGGAAGAAAAGGACAGATTTGAATCTCATTGACAATGAGGTTATGGAACATGTCAATGGATCTATCACTAAACCAAGAAAGGAAGATGTTCAAGCTCTTGCAAAGTATATGAAAGGGGAAGTTAGGGCTCAAAGGATTCTCATACAATCTATCAAAGATCCCCTCATCCCATATGTATCCAAACTCAAAACTTCAAAAGAAATCTATGACAAACTGGTAGAGTTGTATTCCGTAAGCACTGCTGGAGAAGTCATCTCATTAAGGAAAGAACTCTACAAGCTGAAGATGTTAAGGGAAGATGGAATAGCCTAATACTTTATTAGGATATCTGAAATCTAGGATCAACTACAAGATCTGGGAGAAGTCATGCATGATAGAGAAATGACTATAGTTGTATTAAATGCACTATCGAAGGAGTGTGGTAACTTTATTTCAAGTATTTATGGGAATAAAGAAGCTACTCCATTCCAGGATCTATGGTCACTGTGTAAGATTGAAGAATCTAGACTAAAGACCAAATCTGATGTGGGAGCTGGTGAGCAATATCAAGCTTATGCTACAATGACAAGAAGATAAGGAAATTTTGGTAATTCCGGTTCTTGGAAAAAGAAGAGGGACATGGCTAATTTCCAATGCTATGGGTGTCAAGAATATGGATACTACAAAAGAGATTGTCCTAAGACCAAGAAGGACAATAACAAAATAGGAAGAGAAGAAGCACATATCACCAAAGAAGTAGAGGAAGCTGAAAAGAAGAAGTCCAAGAAAGAGGAAGTAAGAGATCTCTATTACTGAGATAGTCTTCCTCACATAAGTTCTTGTCAAGTTCCTAAGTCTTCTATTGCAAGATATGGCTATCATGATTCACTAAGTAAAATAATGGGATGCATCAAGGCATCATAGAAGCATTGAAAGCAAGAGCTCAGGACATCATCATAGAGAAGCATGAAAGATGGTTAGAACCTATGGAAGTCAAGGATATAGCTCTTTGGAATCTCATTGGAAACGTAAGTGGCAAGGTCATCTAGTTCAAGGTTCATCATACATCTGTCAAAAGGAAACATTTGCTGATCGAGATACTTTAGATCCTCAAGATTCTCTGATGGAATCTTCATTGAAAGGTTCATCGATCAAGAGGGGAGCAAGTGTTTCATTAAGACTTCCAACTTGTGGAATTCATGGGATGATGGTATGATGACATAAAATTGAAGCAGATCAAGGAATTGAAGCTCTTTCAATCAAGGAAGCCACTGCTGGAAGTCTAGATGATCCAAAGGAAAAATGAGGTATGTATGCTTACATTTGATATTTTAGAAGTCATGTCACACTGTTGCAAATATCATGGACCAATGCTCTATCTTAAGAGCATGATCAAAAGAAAGGATTTGCTCCCTCAAAGGGATGCAAGAATGCATGGGTCACACATTCACTAGATGAAATCAACATAATATGTCCTCATATGAAGTATGAGGTGGTTGACTACAATTGAGGAACTCTGATTGGAAGCTCCTAGGAATGAAATGTGTGAAGAAAGGAAGGAAGAGATCATGGGATATGCAACCATGAAAGAAGGCAATCAACATCCAAAGACCAAGAAGATTTAATTAGGATATCTCCATGAAAGATATGAAGACTTTGACGGAGTTTGAAAAAGAAAGAGACCCTTGAAAATATATATGTTTGGGAGATGTGTCGATATGTATGCAAGTGCTGATGCAAACTAGAAGATGTCATGATGAAAGACCATCAAAAAGGTAATGTTGATTTTAATGTTCATTCCTTTATTTTTGAACAAATACCTGGATGGGTTTATGTAGGGTTGTTGAGGGAAGATCTATGGATGTCTTCCACCACCGATGCACATGTAGTAGGATGAAAGATCCTTAAGGAAATATGGCTGGAAGAAGGCAACATGGCATGAAGAAAGGCCATATATGGACTGATGGATCACTTTCCGATGATGACATGACTGTCTCATGGATGAAAGTGGTGGATGGTCTGTGCCCCTATGACGAAGTCCCAAAACATGAAGACTCCTGAATAACGAAAAGAAGTTCATGACATTGTGAGGAGGAGTTCTTCAAGCAGCTGATTGTCCCATCTCCATCTGAGGAGCTATTGTAGGTCCCTAACTAAGAGTGATCCTGGAAACAAAAATTCCTAAGCCAAGAGGGAGCTTAGGTACACTCCTTCCGTAGGAATGAGTACATTCCTTTATTGGAATAGATATGTCCAACCTAATTAAGAGGGAGAGATAGACACATCATTTTTGTCTTCACTTGGGAAGACAGAATAGAGGATTGGGTAAACATCTGGCATTCGATGCTCTTTGAGGATGTGTTAGGCATCCAAGATAAGAGTAGTCGTAAAGGACTGATATTCTTCGAGGATTGGGAATCGAAGATAAAAATAGTCCTGGTTGAACACACCCTGAGAAATCGGGTGGGGTATGTTCCGAGAGAGACAATGATGAGGATGTCTATACATCATTGGTCTCGCCAGCATTGTGCTCAAATCTTGTGGAGAGATAGAGCTGTTAGCCAAGGCCTTGATATGTGATAATGCTGGTTGATATGATGCTAAACAGATGGGTTACCAATTCGACTCTTCTTATGAGAAATTCTTGAGATTAAGAATGATCAAGTACCATTATGAATACCTCCCTAGTTAAGAGAGGTTTTGAAAAGTGTAACTAGGTTCAGGCTTCATAATGACGTGTAATTGTGGTTTTATGTAATTGATGAAAAAAAGAAAAATAAAATTATTATTGTAACGCTTGTCTCATGGGTTTCATGAGCAAGGAATTTTATTTTTAGTGATGGCTCCCATTGTGAGCCTTTAGGATTTGTCATTTAGTCATAAAAGTCAATCAGTGAAGCACGACCCTCATAAAACCCACGGGTAAGGACGACTCCTATGTTGGGCCGGGTCACCCGCATAGAACCCGCGGTCTAGGCCCTTACCTGATGGGTTTTGTATAAGACCTGGCTACTCGCATCAAACCCACGGGTAGCATGAATGAATAAACATTGAGTTGCATCTATTATTCACAATGATACATATATATAGTACATTGGTGTGACCCTTGGATTCATATTCCATGTGGTCTCTTGGATTCTGATGGCTGTTCACATTCCACACCAACCCATAGAGGATTATATGTTGTTTAATATAACGAAGTTGGGTTAAAAATTGTAAATGGTTGTCCATATTCTATGCAAGTGTGATTTATTGCTGTTTATATTCGGCTATGCAATCTAGTATTGTTGAGATTCTTGGTTTGGTAACGTCAGTGATTTTAAGGCTCTAACCTAGACCCAAGGTCGTGGAAATTCAACAATAAGAAGGGATCCAGATTGATAATCATCAATGATGATAGCATCATCATAGCCAACAATGTCACATGACCAAGGCCTTGATAGGTACACTCTATCTCTCCACAATATCAGAGCACAATGCTGGGAGGCATTCCATGGGATACTACACTGCCTTACCGAGGTACATACTCCACCTAAGATACTCCTCCACTGGACCATTTCCCTCAAGGAAATGTTTGTCCATCAGACCATTCTTTATCGAAGTCCATGTACTTGACTTAGGATCTCCATCTTAATCCATCACAGTACATGACTCAAGAATGTCTGTCCAAGATGCTTATCCAATCCACCATTCTCCTTATCCATGTCCATGTACTTGACTTAGGATATCAATTTTAATCCGTCACAGTTCAATGATGATAGCATCATCATAGCCAACAATGTCACATTACCAAGGCCTTGATAGGTACACTCTATCTCTCCATAAGATCAGAGCACAATGCTGGGAGGCATTCCATGGGATACTACACTGCCTTACCGAGGTACATACTCCACCTAAGATACTCCTCCACTGGACCATTTCCCTCAAGGAAATGTTTGTCCATCAGACCATTCTTTATCGAAGTCCATGTACTTGACTTAGGATCTCCATCTTAATCCATCACAGTACATGACTCAAGAATGTCTGTCCAAGATGCTTATCCAATCCACCATTCTTCTTATCCATGTCCATGTACTTGACTTAGGATATCAATCCTAATCCGTCACAGTTCCTGACACAAGGAGAACTAGTGTCCAACCTTACTCCCTCTCAACATGAGAGGGGAAGACCATGCTTACTCCCTCTCAAATAGGGAGAGTGCATCAACAAGTCTCAACTTGTGTTGGAAGTACTCATACTTCCCTTACATCAGCTATCTGTTATTGTTGTAGCTTCCTCAACCAACCCTCTTATCACTGAGTTTGCTCAACTCCAACTCTTGAACTAGGGCTCCAAATTTGTCTCCTAACAGATCATGATTCCTTCTTTCATGATCTTGCACTTTGAGGTCTTCATTCTGTACTATGTCCAATAATACTTCCTGCACTACACTGCTTCCTACATTACAGATAGTCCATCACACAGTTCCTTCAACTGTGTAACAACCTTGGTGAAAAGTTCATGTAATAAAAGTTAATAAAGGAAAAATAAGACCACGGATAAGGGACACTTATTGCAAGCTGAATGTTGAGCAAAGATATCCTAGTGGGCATCACTAGATGTGTGTTTTGGCTAAGGAAAACTGGCAAGGGCTAAGACAAAGGCATTAGTAGGCAAAAGGACATTTTTGGCACATTTATTTATGAAAATAAAGGAAATTAGGAGAAAAGTTAGGTGAAAGGTCACAGGTTGCATGTGAGGAGGAAATTGAAGTAAAATAATGGAAAATGAAGAAAATAGAGGTCTCATTAATAAAAAGGCTTCTGAGCATCATTGGGCAAGCTTTTCTCTAGCCTTTTGTCAGTTAAAGTTTGGAGCTCTCTCATTATTCTCTCTCTCTCTCACTCTTGGTCACTTAGAGTTTCCTTGGAGCACTCTAACTTTGGATCACGGAAGGAAAAGCAAGCAAGGAAAAGGAAGGAAAGCAAGGATGAAGGGAGAAGAACAAGATCAGGTAGCTTCAGCAGGAATACTTGCAGGTAACCTTTTGCATGTGTGATTTCCTAGCTAGTTTGAACATGCATGGTTTGCATGTTGGTGTATGGTTCTCTTGTTGTTGGTGGCATGGTTTCGCTCGGTTATGATAGTGGTTTTCAACGTAGCCTTGCCCCTTTTCGGATGCCATGGTACGTTGGGATGTTTATCTCGGTTTTGAGCTTTGGTTTGCCGGATAGATTTTAGAATCCTAGTCGGAGGTGGTCTCAAGGTTCATTCCCAAAGGCCTAGGAATCCCATGACCGGTTTTGGAGGGATACACAATAAAGCCTGAGAGAGAAGTCTCGGTTTAGGGCCTAGTGATCCGGGTTTGGATTGCGGTAAAGGCTGAGAGACTGGTCTCGGTTTAGGACCTACTGATCTGGGTTAGGATAGCAGTAAAGCCTGAGAGACTGGTCTTGGTTTAGGGTCTAGTGATCCGGGTTTGGATTGCGGTAAAGCTTGAGAGACAAGCAGATGAAAAACTCCTCATGGATGGTAATGGATTCAGGATAACATTCCAAGTTTGGTTTAGTTGTGATCGGAACACCGGTTTTGGTTTGATCACGGTTGGATGAGGGCGGAGGCGGTTTAACCTCTGGATTCCCTTGATTGTTCTTGGATTGGTTGTTTTATGAGACCCCACATTAATGCTTGGAATATGGCACGGGGGTGACTGGCTGAAAGAGAGATTTGGTTCAACCATGTCTATGTTCGAGTGGTATGTGGAAGTCCCGAACCTGGTCGGATTTGCCTATGATTAATAAAAGCTAAGTTCTCTTATTTTGCACTGGTTTATATGTGGATTTAATGGCTGTCATATCTCTGATATTTATATGGTTTTATGCTGGTTATAAGCATGGTTAAATGACTGGTTCATGTCATGGTTATTTCATGTATTTACTTGTAATTGTTAAATGGATGGATATAAGACCTAATTGATGATATAATATCTTAATGGAGAAGGAGGTGATCCTTCTGGTTATGTTTGATGAGTTCTTTCAGTCATTTATGCTCTGTCTAGTATCCTAGACCTGTAGGTTGCATTGATGCCAAGTGTTTGATAGAATGTCAGTGCCGGTCGGGGATGCTCAGGCCTAGTCCTGAGGTTGATTTTTGATTTATCAACATTGTTATCATGTCTTTGATGGATTCTAAAGGTTGTCGCAAGTTTTGGGCAAAGGTCGGGATTCTGGGCTAGAAAAGTGTCTCAAATCTCGGGGTCGCTGGCACAGGTGTGTTGTGAAAAGTCCACAGTCGATACATAGGCCTATGAGAGCGACTTTGGGTTGCTAGATGTTGGCATGCGTATAGCATGAGAGCGACCAGGGGTTAAAAGGCTTAAATCATCTGTGGGACTTAGGGACAAGATGTTTGAGTGGCTGAGATGTCTCTTGAGGGTGTTGCTACTGATGTGGATGGGTTTGTTTGATATGTTCTGTCGGTTCCATTTCCTTAAGGTCACCAAGGAAATTGAATCCCTTATAGTAGCCTCTCTTATCGCATGTTTACTCAGGCTGGCAAGTTGCTTGGTGGACCTGGGAGGAGGGGGTGTTACAGATTGGTATCAGAGCGTGGTTGTGCTCTCTTTGGGTCATATCTGATACCAGAAATTGGTATCAGAGTGTGGTTGTGCTCTCTTTTGGTCATATCTAATACCACAGATTGGTATCAGAGCATGGTTGCGCTATCCTTGGGTGAAGGTGCTTGGTCATGCATGCATGTCAGTTGCATGTGTGTCTCTTAGACTTGCATTCCATGTGCTTGTTGCATTGCATCATGTTGATCGTGATTGTAGTAAGGTTGTCATGAGGAACTTGATGTGATTTTGTGGGATGTATCATCAGAAGTATATGACTGGTTGCATATGGTTATATGTCACTTACATGTTGATTATATGTCGTTTGACTACATCCTTGTAGGTTAGGTGCATTCTTGAATGTTTTGGTTACATCTATCAGTCGTGTAGGTTGGTTGCAAGAATTGATCACTTATGCTCGACTACATGTGTTCATACATATGTGTAGTTGATTAGGCATTGCTTATGCATGTTGATAGTTTCATGTGGCAATGTGTGCAATGGAGTAATGGTTGTTGTTATGCATGAGGTCATAGCATGCATTGTTGATATGGCCTTGCATTGATGATTGGACGCTAGCTAGAATGATGTTTATGCATTGATGCACTTATCCAATATATGCCTACATGCTGTTATGATTACGTTATACATGTATCACATTGATTTGATGATTTTGTAGACAAGGTATCCTCCTTGAATTATGCGAAGGTACGTTGGTTTATTGTGATTTGGTTTAGCTGACATAGTATGCCTTGTAGGAAAGAAATCAGATGGCTAGCAAGGTGGTAGACTACATAGAATCTCCCTATGCATCAAATGGGCAGCGTGGTGTGGGGCACTCTTTTGACTTAGCAGACACATTGAGAAGCTTGAAGGAAGAAATAAGGAGTTGTAAAGCAGACAATGACAAAATCATGCAGGCACAAGAGAAACAAGCAGAGGTGAATGCTATACTACTTCAAAGTTTGTCAGATTTGCAGCGACAGGGACCACTTTGGATTAGCCATGGACACGAGGACAAAACTAACGGGGCATATGGCAGTAGGTCTCCTAGTAGACACAGGTCAGATAGATATGACATGATCAGAGATGGTAGGTTGTTGGACACTCCAGATAGGAGAGGTGATCGACACAGATACTATTCCAGTTCTGGTTCTGATAGGCATCATGATCGTCATTGTTATCCTCCTTATAGGAAGAGTGATAGGGAATACTTGCTGGATGAGTTTAAGAAGGCAAAGCCACCTACCTTTGATGGGGAGATGAAGAAATCATAGGATGTAGAGGGATAGTTGTTGGGTATGAATAAATTCTTCCTATTGCATGACTATTAAGAAAGCATTAAAGCAAAGATAGCCACTTTCAGTCTCAAAGATAAAGCAAATATTTGGTGGGAAGACGTGAAGAATGTCAAAGGTATATATGAGGAAGATTTGACTTGGCATGCATTTGAAAGGCTCTTCAAGAAGAAGTACTTTTGTGAGAAGTACTATGATGATAGAGCTAAGGAGTTTTATGAGTTGCGGATGCGTTCTATGACAGGTGATGAGTATACTAGTAGATTTTTGGAGCTGTTGAGATATGCGCCTTACCTCAGGTAGGAGAAGGACAAGGTTTAGAGATTCATTAGTGTATCACTAGTTTCATAAAGAGACCAGATTGAGTTCGATGAGCCTAGATCATTGGAGGAGGCCATTCGAAAGTTGAAGAATTGTTATGAGCAGTCGAAGCATAAAGTTGAGCCTAAGCATTGATTATCAGTGGTTGTCATTGATGCCAACCCAGGTAGCACCAGGGGCTACCCCGATCTTGCATGGGCTTTTTGACTTGAAAACTCATTATTTTGGGTCAAAGATCTTCTCGACGGATTCTACTCATCGAGATGTTCCCGTTGATATATGGTATGCCTCCCAGTTCTTCACAGTTTGAGAGTTATTTGCATTTGAAATCGAAAACCTTCATTAGTGGGCTAAAACCCCAAGGGTTGAGACATCACCTTATTCCCCAACGATTGTCAATATATGACAGGGATTCTCACCGTAATCTCACCTCGTATAAGTTGAATAGCTTGAAAATCCAAAGATAGTGAACCAATCATTGACTTAATACACTCATGTGTCACCTACAACCACACCAAAAAGGGTTAGTGTACAAATTCCTTAGAGCTTAAACAAACAATTTATCAAAAACTATTAAATTAAATTAATTTTATTAAAAACAATAATCCCAAGTATCCTAAATATCCTCTAACATCTTACCCTAGGGAATTTAACACAGGTATTTCAGGAAGGGTTAAGGTCTTTTTCTGGTCAAGAATGTCGTTTGCTGTTTGACACATTTCTGTGTGGGATTTATTGAGATTAATCTGCATTATGAAGATGCCACAACAACGAGGGTTTCTTTAGAGGATTGGCGCAAGTTCATTGTGAATATAGGGCCTTTTGTCAAAGAAAACAAGGTCTCATTTGTGGCTGCGTTGCTATTCTTTTTCGGCCCTCATCTAGGGTACAAATAATTACACAATAGTCAACAAACTGCGTATTTATGGATCCGTTTTGTTCTTGCTTGTAACCAGGTAAGTTTGCGTTTTCTTTTGTGAGTCTGGCTTTCTTACATATTTGTTCTAGTCCTAAGGCAACATGAGGGTTTCTGAGCCACTTTAAGAAGTAGGGTTTAGTTTCTTATCGTATGGGGTTTGGTCCTTTTGTTGGAAGCTTACGTGAGGCATGCGTAGCCCTATTAGGGCTTGATTAGATCCATTTTTATTGGCAATACACAAACCTTGAATATACAATGGCAAAACCCTATAATATACAATGACATAGCTCTTGTGATTGAGGCACGTTTTATCTTTGCTGGCATCATTCTTCTACATTTGGCAGACTTCTAAAGATCATTCACATAATCAGCCTTAGAACAAAACTTGGGTATCTCTAAGTACTCAACAAAGAAGATAAAACATATATCTCAGAAGTCTCAGATGAACTCTATCTCCTCATCATCATAACGAAGAAGTAAAGGACACCCACAAGACAAAGCCACGAAGGGAAGCAACATGCTTGTGTTAGAACTGTGGTAGCTGAGGAAGTGAAGTCAAGGACTAAACAGTGAAATTTGAAAGGGTATAGTGACATAAAAACAAGTGCAAATATTGAAGACTATAAGGCTGAATAGTGCAGTTGAAAATTACAAGCATCTTGAAGGTCCCGAACTTGGTCCTTCTGTTGATTTTATGATTGCTACAAGGATAACAAAGGAAGACTGGTTTCACCTAAACAAAGTCTCATTCTTACAAGAACATCAACAGTCAGTTCTTCATTACTACAAGATCGCTACAACAAAAGTGTGACAGCTACCTGTGGTGACAAAGTTGTGGAAGGGTAGCTAAAGATAGGTGGTTGTACAATCATATTATGTTAAGTTGTGTCTAGAGGAATTGTTTATGTTAGGTGTGTTAATCATTACATGTCAATGACCCATAGTAGTACCCCCGTTTTTTCGCAAAAGTGATAGCGTTTGATTGATGTGTTCATGTCGTCCAACTATCATCATCAACCTGATCATCATGTTATAATGTAAACCCATTCTGCATGTGTATAATGTAAAAAATCTTAGCAGATCTGTGTCGAGTATGTGATTGCCTAGGTAAACCTACATTCCTGGTGATGATTTACATTCTGAGAGGTTTTTTGTCTCACCGATCCATTCTCGAATGGTCGGCAGAGTTTTCCTTCAGCCTTACCCCAAAGCTGTAATGGATTTTGTCACTATGATCTTAGGCACGTCTTAGTGTTATAGATCGAGTCTATGTAAAAGTGATTTGGGAATAATCCTAACTATTTGGTTAGGTTATTTTATTACAAATTATTTGATCTGCTGGATTATATTTGTGTTGCAGAAATGGGTAGTCTGTGAGGGTCTTTTTCAAATGGGTTTTCCCCCTTATGATATAAAAATATGAAACTTATGATGTAAAGTGTCTTGAGGGTTGGAAAAAATAATTTATCTCCTCATAGGTTAATTAATTAAATTTTCTAGCCAAAAAATTAATTAAAATCGCAAGCCAAAAATTTAATTAATTCTAAGTCCTAGGTAAATTTAAATTCTCCAAAGGCAAAATTCGTCGGTCTTTAAAAATCAAAATTTAAAAGGTCTCGGGAGTAAGATAAATTAATTATTTTGCTAAATTTTAAGCCTTTGGTCCCTGGGGTTGAGTCAAAGTCAAATTTTTGAGGAAATTAATTGAAAAATTTACTTTTTGAATTAATTAAAATGAATTTAATTGAAAAATTCGAATTTCTTCTAGAATTTATAATTTCGACGGATGAGATTAAAAGAAATTTTGATCCTCATCAATGGTCGAGATTGCTTTGTCGAGGATTACTCGAACTAGCTGTTGGAGGATTTATCTTTAAATAAGAAGTCATTTGTTAGTGAATTCATCCGATCTTTTGATCGTGTGCTAAGCGAAAAGCTCTCGTGTAACCTTTTTTGGACTATAAAGAAATACTTTGGGGTTAATCTTCGCTGGTGTTACTCTTCGTGGAAATACTGTAAGATGTGTCGTTTTTCATGCATAATTTTTTTTTTTAGCCATTGATAATAGTGTTTGAAGAGCGATTTGAGTACAGGTATCTTGCTCAGTCGCTGGGGTTTGAATAATAATCTAAACGTAATAGCAGGTATCCCTATTTGTCTGAGTTTTATTATTGTTTTCTCACTCTATGTTGATGGCTGAATTGAGTTTTGCAGGAAAGTCTTGATTTTTAAACTATCAGGTGTTCGGGGAAGTTTTCAGTTGAATCAGCCAACTTCTGATCTGTGTTTTCTGAAGAGCCCAGCTTAAGTTGATCCCGGGCTTATCATAAGATATTTTTATTGGTAATGCATGAAGGGTTTTGAGCTCAGCACCTCTTTTAAACTTTAAAAATTTAAATTTTTTACGTGCGAAATTGATGAATCTGGCTGTTGAGAGCCTTAGATTATCAGATCTGGGAGTGGAGTTGGACTCATACTCTCTAGATCTGATAGATTTGTCATTCATGTTCATAGATCTGTAATTATTTTCGCTTTTCTGACTTGTGTTTTATGGGTTTTAGTTTTTATCATTGTATATATCGTTTGGGTGTTTCTTGTTGTCTTGCAGCTATAGATCTGAAGCAGAAAACTGTGTAGAGTCCAAATCTAGGCCCTGGAGGATAAGATCTGAATCTTTGGGGTTCATAAACATCATTTTTGCAGGGATTCTATCCAGATTTTTGCAGTCCAAGAATTTAAATTTTTTTTTTTTTTTTTTGATCTGGAAATTTTGTGAGGGTTTTAGGGTTAAATCTGAAGCAAGTGGATTTGAAAATTTAAATTAAGATTTGTGGAAAAAAACTTTTAATAAGGTTCTGGTGGATTTAAAGAAGTTCTGGGCCACCATTTTTGCACATTGATTTGTTGCCTAGTTTTACTGTGCAAATTTCGAATTTTTTTACAACCATTGCTGTTAATGCTATTCGAAGTCTACAAGAAAAAAGAAATCTGCTGCCATACTCAAGCCCCTTGCCTGCTAATCGCTTCTCAAACCTGCGTCTAACTTGACCTGCGTTTTCTCCTGCATTCGTGGCTCTCATTCTCCTTGTGTCGTCCCTCTTTCTGTCCGCTGCTCCTTCCACACATTTTACATTTTCCTTTTACCCTCGAATCTGCTGCCACAACTCCATAATCCGCTCCTCATCCTTGCTGCTCGCCCATCAAACTTGCGTGCTGCTTTCTGTATCTACATTCAACTATTTCCTTCACTTTGGGGCTTTCTCCTTCATCGCAACTCCAGCGCCAGCTCCTCGCCCTCCATCGACTTGCAAAAAGCCTCCATCCCTCCTACACTGCTGTAGCCATTTGTCTTGATCGCAGCTCTAACCTACATGCTGCTTCATCGACCAAATTCCCTCGTCGTTGCGGTTTAACCCTCAAAATCCACCTCTTCTGCTAGCTGCATTCTCTTCCTCGCTGTTCGTCCATCATCTACTTGCGTGTAGAGACCCTCAACGCCATCGAGCTCCGCACCTGCAAACAACAAACAACAAAAACATTCGAAATTTTTCTTTTATTTCATGTATGCTGCGTTAGTTTAGTTAGTCCTTTTATTTTTATTTTTATTTCATTTGTATATTCCTTTAGGGTTAGCGTAGTTTTTATTTTCTTTATTTGAATTTTGGCTTTGATTCTTATTTTTTTTATTTAGTTTAGATAGTTTCTTTTTATTTTTCTATTCATTCCACTTTTATGTTCTTTGTATATCCATTAGGATCAAGGTTAGAATATTTTTTCATTTTTTTATTTGAGATCCGATTTTGCTTTGGCTGTTCTTTATCATTTCGTTTCATTTATATTTGTTTTTATTTATGATTTTTTGATTTTGTTTTCCCTTTTATTTTCGTTTTGGTTTTTTGATTTTTGATTTTTATTTTTATTAGAAAAGTCTCAAAACATTAAAACATTAAAAACTTCTAAAAATTAAAAAAGAATATAAAAATTAAAAATCAAATAAATTAAAGGGATTTGGGCATTCACATTAAAAATTTTGATGTGGCCTATGGCCCATCAAAAATTTAATTTATTAACCCTTTGTTTTATTTTACTTTTTCAAATTGCTAAGGAATAATTAAAGTGTTAATTTAAAGTTCCTTGGTATCTTTGGTGATTGAGTGTAAAATCTTAAATTTTCATGAATTTTCTATGTCAAGTGCGATAAACATTTTAAATCATATTGACTATTGGAGGAAGTTAAATGTTCTAGATCTAAATTCTTAACGAAAATCATTTTAAATCTGGAATCTCTTGCATAATATAGTTTTGGGCATTTATATCGATCATACTTGATTGTCACTATTCGTCACATATTGGAAAATTGTTCTGGATAACTTGTTTTATTTAGTCTATGGTTAATGCTAAGATTAGAGGCACTGGTCTATAGTCATTTATATATTGTAATTGTGTCTTATTTTAAATCCATCTATTTTAATTGACTAAAACTTAATCTACATTCATCAAGTTGTCCATCATTAAAATCTTCTAAAGCCCGTGTTCCACAGGCTTTCTCATCCATTTACCTTAGGGACTACCCCCCTTGACTCGCCTAGGAGAGAGTCTAAACAAAGTGAGTAAGGATCAAGAGTTACAACCCTTACTTTGAGTGTTGTCGCGGTGCCTACACACTTTGTGCGACAACAAGGTGATAGGATTGTCATAGTTGTATGGTAGTGTGACAGTATGCATTCAAAAGATCACTGCAGCTAGCAAGGACCACACATCCACAGTCAATGGTAATCTGCTATAACAAGGTACGTTCAAGCAATATTTACATTTTAAATTGTGAACTTTTCTTTGACATGTGTTTTGCAAGACAGTGTAAGTACTTTGTTTGTGTATTGGTTTGGGTCTTGTTTATTAATGCATGTGCAAGAAGGAGGACACTTTAGGACAATTCAGACACATACTAGAAGGGCGTGCAACACCAAAGTACCGTTACTTGAAGCAAGCACGACAGTACCTCAGTAGTTGCAAGTGATCCAGGAAGCCGTGTTAAGTCAAGCGTTAGTTCTTGTCAAGAGTTAGTATTGTAAAATATCATCATTGTAAAATTGTAAAAGTGTCATTATTGTAAAAGAGTTAATTTGCCTAGAGTTGAAGAGGCATTGTTGGGAGTATACGAGTCATTGTTGGATGAAGTCATGGTTAGGTAGTAGGTCATAGTGTGATTGGGTAATTGGTCAAGTATAAGAAAATCATTGTAAATCATATTGTATTGTGGATCATTGTTCCTCGTACGGGAGTCCACACTCTTGTCTCATTTCTGGTCATTATAGGGTGGCAGGGAGGTGCTAGGTTGGTGCATGAGGTCGCCTACAGGTTGGAGCCTGTGAACACTTTAGGGTGGTAGGTTGGTCTAGGATGTTGGGGCATCCATTCAGTTGACTACTGAAGAAACCAGGGCGTTGGGGCGTCCTTCCAGTGGGAGCTGGAGAAGAAAGCTTTTCTAGAATTCTAGGAAGTTGTAACTTTCATTTTAGTTGGCGCTGGAGATTAAAGAATTTATTAGAAAAGCATTTGGTGGTTTTTGACTCGGAGGGAGTTTTCCACCTAAAATTCTTGTGCCTACTGTGTTCTATTGTTTATTGCATAAACATTAATAATAATTGAAGATTACCTAATGCTCTGAAAGATTTAAAAAGTTCTAATTGCTAAGGAACACTGATTCACCCCACCTCTTAGTGTTTCCAACAATTGGTATCAGAGCTTGGTTCCTTCAATAACAGTGTAACAATTGGAAGGAGATCATGGAGTATACTAAAAATAGAGTTCCTTTGTTCAATGGAAATAACTAAGCACTTTGGAGTGGAAGAATGCAGGTTCATTTGCTGGTGCAAGGATACGAAGTATGGGAATTATTGACAAAGGCTTCACACCGACCCAGGATGAACAAGGTAAGAAAAATATAGTTTATGATGCAAAGGCTAAAGACCTTATTATCAGTGGGCTTATCGAATCTGTTTATCTTAAGTTATTGAGTTGCAAAATTGCTAAAGAGGTATGGGGCAAGCTTGAAAATATATATGCAGGTGACTCCAAGGTGAAAGAAGCAAAGCTTCAAATTTTAAGGGCAAAATTTGAGCAACTGAAAATGAGGGAAGATGAAGATATTGCTGCATACTTTCAGCGTGTTGATGAAACCATATATACATTGGAAGGTTTGAAACGAAAATTGCTGTCCAAAAGATCTTCAGAACCTTGCTAGCAAGATTTAACCCTAAGGTATAGTCTTGGAAGATTGATCGAATCTGACCAATCTTAGCATAGATGAATTGTATGGAATTCTTACAGCATATGAAATGAGGATTGAAGAAGAGGATGGCATGCCTCACTTAGAAACAACATTTGCCGCATCCAGGAAGAAAAGTAAAGAGAAGCAGACTCCGAAAGCAAAAACTTGCAATTGTAAGGATGAGGAAAAGGAAGAAGATGAAGAAGAATTCTCAGATAAGAAGTTTTCCTACTTCATGCGGAAAATGAGAACAAGTACGGGAAAATTCAAAGGTAAACTTCCATTACTATGTTTTGATTGTGGTGAGATTGGGAATTTTGCAGCCAAATGTCCTCACAAAAATGAGGTTGTTACGAAAGCAAAGAAGAGTCCTAGGAAGTTCAACAAACAAGGCAAGAAGAAATGGTTTAAGAAAAGTTTCTTCTCCAAAGAAGATAGCTCCTCATCCGAAGAAGACAGTGATAATGAAGAAGAATTCAACGAAAGAGTATTGTTTGTGGCCAAGCACAATAAGCAAGAGGCACCTAACGAAGAAGGAGACGAAGAAGAAGAAATGACCGAGGTTGAATTTCAAAATGAAGTGATCAGGGTTATCAAAGAGCTCAAGGCCGAGAAGAAGCACGCCAACACTCTTGAGGATGAATTAAAGATAGAAAGGGAACAGGTCCTAAATCTTAAAATCAAGGTTGAAGAATACAAATGAATTGAAGAATCGCTTAGGAAAGAATTAAAGGAAAGCAACAAGGAAAGAGAATCATTGGGAGCTGAAATCGTTTCTTTATGAAAGGAAGTAAAAAACGGAAAAACTCTTCAAAACTATGCCAACAACTCAAAGACTTTGGACGAACTCATCAGCAACTAGCGATCATGCAGTGACAAGACTGGTCATGGTTACAAAAAAAAATTTGAAAAGGAGTCAAGTCCTTCTATGGGAATTAAAGAAGATGGATATGCAAAATCTACCAAGCAGGTAGATCTCCCAGCTAGATCAAGAGATCAAGACTCGCATGAAGAACCATGGAAGACAATTCCTCGAAGAAGATTTCCTCCCAGGTATCAACCTGTCTTTTATGGTCATTGTTATTCATGTGGAAGGTTTGGACATATAGCTGCAGAATGTCGCATGTATGATTGGAATGAATATAATTCATTCCAGATTTCAGTAGAATATCAACAGATCTGATCATTTGAGAGATGATGCCAAATGTTAGAAATGTAACAATTTTCGACACTTGGCCAAAGATTGTAGACTTGGAAGTTCTTCAAAGGAATTCTCGCAAAATCAGAATGAACACTTATGGAAAAGAAAGACTGAAAGGTGTGCTCTCGCTCTGGAGGCTCAAAGCAACAAAAACGTATGGTATGTTGACAGTTGTTGCTCAATGCATATGACTGGAGATAGAAATAAGTTCATATCCTTGAAAGAAAAGAAGGATGGAACTGCGTCTTTTGGAAATGATGGGTCTTCAAACGTCATAGGAGTAGATACGGTCACTCTTGGAAGCAAGGATGCATTAGCAAAAGATGTGTTGCTGGTTGAAAATATGAATCACAATCTGCTCAGTGTTGGACAGATGTGCGATCAAGGACACATGATGTTATTCAACTCGAAGAAATGTGAAATTAGGAAAGGCTAGTTTGGTAAAATTGTGGTTACAGCAAGCAGAGCTCCAAACGACATATATATTTTGGATGAGACACCCAAAGGGTGTTTCTTGGCAAAAGATGGCGAGAGCTGGTTATGGGACAAACAAATGGACATATAAATTTCGACAATTTGGTCAAGATCAACAAAAAGGAAGCAGTTAGAGAAATGTTGAAAATCTTAAAACCTACCAATACGATATGTGAATCTTGTTGGCACGACAAACAGACAAAAGTCGAGTTCAAGACAAAGGAACATTTTGCGTCACGTCCATTGGAATTAATACATACTGATCTATGTGGTCCTATGAGAACAAAAGGTTTAGATGGTGAATTATATTTTATATTAATGATAGATGATTACACTAGAATGATTGCCGTCGGTTTCTTGAAGAAAAAGTCTGAGGCATTTCGATGTTTTAAAATCTACAAGGAATTGGTCGAAAATGAAACCAATTTGAAGATCAAATGTCTAAGATCAGATAATGGCAAAGAATTCATGTCCAAAGCATTTCAGCAATACTGTGACGAACATGGAATAAAAAGGCAATTCTCAACAGCCAGAACACCACAGCAGAATGGAGTAGCTGAAAGAAAAAACAGAACCGTACAGGAAATGGCTAGAACGATGTTAAAAGACTCAAACTTAGATGATAAATTATGGGTTCAAGCAATTGATACTGTCGTATTTGTTATAAATAGAGGCCTGCTCAGGAACAATTGTAACATGACTCCGTATGAACTATGGAAAGGAAGACTAGCTAACATCAAATACTTCAAAATATTTGGAAGTAAATGTGACATCAAAAGAGAAGAAAAAAATTGGGCAAGTTCGATTCCCATGTTGACGAAAGTATTTTCATTGGTTATTCGCGCAAAAGAAAGGCTTGTAGATGCTAGAATCTGAGGCAAAAACAAATAGTTGAAAGTATAAATGTTACTTTTGACGAAGACTGTGTTCTAAAGGATAACAATGAGATCGTCTCTTCAAGCAAATCTGAGGGGCTTGAGGTAGAATCTGTGAAGTATGAAGAAGAAGCTCTAGAACAATACCAATCAAATAAGGAAACACTAGTCAACCTAGAAGAAATAAGAAATGATCAACAGGATGTACAAGAAGTTTCTCCAAAAGGTTTATCAAACGAATCATCCATCAAATCAAATCATCGACAACATAAATGAAGGAAGTGGAACCAAAAGAAGTTGACAACTTTGTTCATCACAACAAGCCCATCTTGCCCTTTTAGCGAATTTTGAGCCTAGAAATTTTGAGGAAGCTAGTCAAAATGAACACTGGGTAGCAGTTATGAATGAAGAACTAGATCAAATTGAGAAGAACGACACTTGGGAATTGGTTCCACGACCAAAGGATAAAATTTTTATTGGAACTAAATGGGTCTTCAGAAACAAATTGAATGAGGACGGCCAAGTTACTAGGAATAAAGATATTAGTCTTCAAAGGATATGCACAAGTTGAAGGAATTGATTTTGAAGAAACATTTGATCCCATTCCCAGAATGGAAGCTATCAGTATGTTTCTTGCTTATGCATGCTAGAGAAAAATCAAGGTCTACCCATTGGATGTTAAGTCAACCTTTCTAAATGGTGAATTGGAAGAAGAAGTTTACATTGAACAACTCGAAGGTTTTTTGCTCACTCACAAAGCAAACTACGTTTGCAGATTAAAGAAGGCACTAATATCATACCTACAACCTTTTGTGGGACTAGCCATTGGAATTTCTCCTTTGGACTAGAATTACACTCAGCCTTGGAAATATACTCGGGACCCATCATCAGACCTACGTCTTGGGACTCCCTTAGGAACGTTAAGGGATACCTGAGTTTTGTTCCAAGGCTGATTATGTGAATGACCTTTAGAAGTCTTCGAAATGTAGAAGAATGATGCTAGCGAAGACAAAACGTGCCACAATCACAAGAGGTATGTCATTATATATTACAGGGTTTTGCTATTGTATAATCAAGGTTTGTGTGTATTGCCAATAAAAATGGATCTAATCAAGCCCTAACAGGGCTACACATGCCTCAAGTAAGCTTCCAACAAAAGGACCAAACCCCACACGATAAGAAAGTTTACCCTACCTCTTAAAGTGGCCCAGAAACCCTCACGCTGCCTCAGGACTAGAACAAATATGTAAAAAAGTAAGCCAGATTCATAAAAGAAAACGCAAACTTACCTGGTTACAAGCAAGAACAAAACGGATCCATAAATACGCAGTTTGCTGACTATTGTGTAATTATTTGTGCCCTAGATGAGGACCGAAAAGGAATAGCAACACAACCACAAACTAGACCTTGTTTTCTTTCATAAAAGGCCCTATATTCACAATGAACTTATTGCAATCCTCTAAAGAAACCCTCATTGTTGTGTCATCTTCATAATGCGGATTAATCTCAATAAATCCCACGTAAAAATGTGTAAAACAACAAACGAAATTCTTGACCAGGAAAAGACCCTAACCTTGCCTGAAATACTTGTGTTAAATTCCCTAGGGCCACAACAAAATTTCAGAGCTATAGTATTGAAAAATTCATTGACTAATTGAGTTGTATGAGGAATTCTTTTATAGAGTGTTGTAGGGCTAATTAGACGTTGAAGAAGAGCTTCTTAGGTAAGATGTTAGAGGATATTTAGGATACTTAGGATTAATTTTTTAATAAAATTAATTTAATTTAATTTAATAGTTTTTAATAAATTGTTTGTTTAAGCTCTAAGGAATTTGTACACTACCCCTTTTTGGTGTGGTTGTAGGTGACACATGAGTGTATTAAGTCAATGATTGGTTCACTATCTTTGGATTTTCAAGTTATACAACTTATACGAGGTGAGATTATGGTGAGAATCCCTGTCATATATTGACAATCGTTGGGGAATAAGGTGATGTCTCAACCCTTGGGGTTTTAGCTCACTAATGAGGGTTTCTGACTTCAAATGCAAATAACTCTCAAACCGTGAAGAACTGGGAGGCATACCATATATCAACGGAAATATCTCGATGAGTAGAATTTGTCGAGAAGATCTTTGACGCAAAATAATGAGTTGTCAAGTTAAAAATCCATGCAAGATCGAGGTAGTCCTTGGTGTTGCTTGGGTTGACATCAATGACAACCACTGATCAACAATCTCCCCCTTTGGCATTGATGCCAACACAAGTACTCCCCCTGCGATCATGACATCTCTTCTTATTGCCTTCTCTCCCCCTTTGTCATCAATGGCAAAGGGTAACTCCCCTTGACAAACAACCATGCTGCGGACTTGTACACACATCCACTCCCCCTTTCTACTCGAGTAGATAAGAGAGTCTAATGAAAACTTGGGAGAATCCGAAGATTTTGGCGAAGATACTCAAATGCTTCACGAGGTAATGTTTTGGTATAGATGTCAACAATTTGTTCCTTTGTGCCAACATATTCAAGCTTTATATTCTTTTCGACGACCTGCTCTCTAACGAAATGATATTTAATTGGAATGTGCTTCATTTTGGAATGCATCAGAGGATTCTTGGAGATACTGATGGCGCTGGTGTTATCGCAAAGATGGGAATAAGCTCATCAAACTTGACTTGAAGATCTTGCAAAGTTTGCTTCATCCAGAGAACTTGAGTACAATAAGCTGCTGCTGCGACATATTTTGCTTCTGTTGTGGATAACGAGATTGAAAACTTCTTTTTACTTAACCATGACACAAGACAACCACCTAGATAGAATGTTGCTCCACTGGTACTCTTATGATCATCAACACTTCCTGCCCAATTTGCATCTGTATAAGCTTGGATGACCAGATCATTTCCTTTGGGATACCATAGACCATAGTCCGCTGTGCCCTTAAGATACCGAAGAATTCGTTTGATGGCAATAATATGGGATTCTTTTGGTGCTGTTTGGAATCTTGCTACTTATCCAACTGCCTGCATCACATCAGGACGAGAGGCTGTCACATATAGGAGACTAATCATTGATGTATACAACCTTTGGTCCACATCCTTTGGCGAATCTTCTAAGCTTAACTTGCAACTTGTTATCATGGGGTTAAGGACTGGTTTGCAATCTTCCATCTGGAATTTTTTGAGCATTTCCTTGATGTACTTGATTTGATATATGAATATTCCTTTATCCTGCTGAGAAATCTGAAGCCCCAAAAGTATTTAAGTTCGCCAAGCATAGACATTTTAAACTCACTTTGCATTTGTGTGGCAAAGTCTTTACTTAATCTGTCGTCATTGCTTCCAAAGATTATATCATCCACATATACCTCGATAATCATTAGGCTATCTTGATCCACTTTCACATAGAGATTGTTGTTAGCACTTCCTTTCTTGAATGCTTGTTGATGTAGATACCTATCAAGACGAGCATACCAAGCCCTAGGAAATCTCCTCATCATCATAACGAAGAAGCAAAGGACACCCACAAGACAGAGCCATGAAGGGAAGCAACATACTTGTGTTAGAACTGTGGTAGTCGAGGAAGTGAAGTCAAGGACTAGACAGTGAAATCTGAAACATCTCATGCTCAGGAACAGAGCCATAGAGCAAGTTAAAGTGCAGTGGAAGCACTTTGGGCCTAGAGAAGCTACATGGGAGATCATGGATTAGATGCGGGTCTTGTATCCTTCATTTTTTGCTGGTTGAGGCAAAGCATTTTTGCTTTGATGTTGGTATATGTTTGGCATATGTTTCGCTAATGTTTCGGTATATGTATATGTAGGTATATGGATGTAAATACTGCCATGAGCTAAGTTATAAAGCTCCAATAAGTGGTATGGGTGTCATGTTAGTATGGTTGTTATTTTATCATGTTGTCATGATGTTTTGCTTTTGAGCAGGTCTTTCATTGTAAATACGGCAACCAACTAAGTTATAAAGCGCCATGGGCAATATGTTTGCTTTTCAATGGTTTTGCTGGTGTTCCCCAAGGGGGAGGGTTCTGTAACAACCCTGGTGAAAAGTTCATGTAATAAAAGTTAATAAAGACAAAATAAGACGACAGATAAGGGATACTTATTCCAAGTTGAATGTTAGGCAAAGATATCCTAGTGGGTATCTCTAGATGTGTGTTTTGACTAAGGAAAATTGATGAAGGCTAAGGCAAAGGCATTAAAAGGAAAAAAATGCATTTTTGGCACATTTATTTATGAAAATAAAGGAAATTAGGAGAAAATTAAGGTGAAAGGTCACAGGTTTCATGTGAAGAGGAAATTGAAGGAAAATAATGGAAAATGAAGAAAATAGAGGTCTCATTAATAAAAAGGCTTTTGAAGATCAGTGGACAAGCTTTTTGCTAACTTTTTGTCAGTTAAAGTTTGGGGGTCTTTCATTATTCTCTCTCTCTCTCACTCTTGGTCACTTAGAATTTTCTTGGAGCACTCTAGCTTTGGATCAAAGAAGGAAAAGGAAGGAAAGCAAGGATCAAGGAAGAAGAGCAGGATCATGCAACTTTAGCAGGAATACTTGTAGCTAACCTTTTGCATGTGTAATTTCCTAGCTGGTTTGGACATGCAAGGCTTTGCATGTTGGTGTATGGTTCTCTTGCTGTGGGTGGCATGGTTTTTCCAGGTCCTGACAGTGGTTTTCAACCTAGCCTTGCCTTTTTCCGGATGCCATGGTATGTTGAGATGTTTATCTCGGTTTTGAGCTTTGGTTTGTCGGATGGATTTCAGAATTCGGGGTGGAGGTGGTCTCAAGGTTCATTCCCAAAGGCTTAGGAATCCCTTGACCGGTTTTGGCGGGATACACGGTAAAGCATGAGGGAGAATCTTGGTTTAGGGCCTAGTGATCGAGGTTTGGATTGCGGTAAAGCCTGAGAGACAAGGAGATGAAAAATTCCTCAAGGATGGTGATGGATTCCGAATAGCATTCCAAGTTCGGTTCGGTTGTGATCGGAGCAACGATTTTGGTGTGATCATGTTTTGATGAGGGTGGTGGTGGTTTAACCTCTAGATTCCCTTGGTTGTTCTATGAGATCCCACATTCATGCTTGGAATATGGCATGGGAGTGACTAGCTGAAAGAGAGATTTGGTTCAACCATGTCTATGGTTGGGTGGTACGTGAAAATCCCGAAATTGGTCGGATTTGCCTATGATTAATAGAAGTTAAGTTCTCTTACTTTTGCATTGGTTTATATGTGGATTTAATGGTTGTCATATCTCTGATATTTATATGGTTTTATGTTGATTATAAGCATGGTTAAATGATTGGTTCATGTCATGGTTATTTCATGTATTTACTTATAATTGTTAAATGGATGGATGCAAGACCTAATTGATGATATAATAACTCAATGGAAAAGGAGGTGATCCTTTTGGTTATGTTTCATAAGTTCTTTCAGTCATTTATGCTCTGTCTTATATCTTAGACATGTAGGTTGCATTGATGCCAAGTGTTTGACAAAATGTCAGTCCCGGATGGGGATGCTCAGGCCTAGTCTTGAGGTTGATTTTTGATTTATCTGCATTGTTATCATGTCTTTGATGGATTATGAAGGTTGTAGGAAGTTCTGGGGAGAGGCCAAGATTCTGGACTAGAAAAGTGGCTCAAATCGCGGGGTCGTTGGCACAGGTGTGCTGAGAAAAGTCCATAGTCGCTGGCGCATAGGCCTATGAGAGCGACTTTGGGTTGGTGGATGCTGGCATGCCTTTAGCATGAGAGCAACCAGGGGTTAAAAGGCTTAAATCATCAGTGAGACTCGAGGACAGGATGTGTGAGTTGCTGACATGTCTCCTTAGGGTGTTATTGTTGATGTGGATGGGTGTTGGAATTTCTAAGTCTAAATGTCAGAAACTCTTCATGTACTTTACTGATTTATTCCTACCTACTTGTTCTGTTAATTACAAGTTATTTACCATGTGAATACTGGAAATAAATACAAGTACATGCTCAACACATTACAGATCATCAACCGAAGGAAACAAAACAAGCACACAAGTGACATCATTGTTTTTGGACCAATGTCCTCAGAAAAACCCAATGCAGGAAAATCGGTGCAGCGATATGAGGGTTTTTTTATTATGCAGTTTCTGAATACAATTTGGGTGCCAAAACCGGCTCACCCAACTGAGAATAATCTCGACAGTAGTACCTCTCAATTGGAGACAGATGTTCTGGCTAAAACCCCAGATTATCACTCCTGCAGCTTCACAGCTCCAATTTGCCCCACGAAACCCCAACGTCAGCCTCTAGGGACAACGTCAGCCCTTTCTGGCTGAGCGTTTGCCCAATGTCACTCTGGCTTGGCCTGTGTCAGCCTCTGGAGGCACTACGTCAACCCTCTGGCCCTCTGCGTCACCCACATTGGCCCTCTGAGGCATTGTGCAGCCCTTGGCTACCTCTATGTGAGCCTTGGCTGGCTCTGCATGAACCCCTGGCTGGTTCTGCGTCCCTCACTCTCGGCAATTGCACTAATCCTCTCGGTGCTGTCTCTGCCTCTCTGCTTCTGTATTCACTACCCTTCAATTGCAACTCTGATCACTCTCCCGACTTCCTCAGCAAACCCAACCCTAGAAAGTCGAAATCTTGATCAACTCGATGTGTTCTCCAAGTGACCCTCAAGCCTCCTCTTATAATTTTCTCGTTGACAAATCAATGACTAAGATTAAGTCCCTAATCAACAACTAAGATTAGATCTGGCTTGATCCATGACTTTTGGACCATTCTAACACAGTTTTATATTGATTCACATTAATATTTTATTTTCCCTAAGTTTAGACTTAAGGACTCCATTAAAAATATTAATCATTTTAATATTTCCCAAACTGTTTAGAATCTGCCCAAACCCTTTCTGGGTTTTGGAGATCTCGTGTGCCTTAGCCTCCCCACCGCTTTTTGTGGCTAGAGCACATTCGATGCTACCCCAAATCAACACTCCTTCTTAGCGAGGACTGTGCTCTAGTAATACTCCTCATTGAGCATCACTCTGATCATCCGACATCGGTCCCTATGTTGATGCTAGGCCTGCTACCCATCACCTGCACTACTGCATCCTGTACTGCTACCCATCACCTGCACTGCTGCATCCTGTACTGCTACCCATGGCCCTGCCACTACCACTGCTGCATCTATACGTCATCTCCCTCTCATCCTGTTGCATCGTGCTGCCCATAGCACTGCCATTGCTAATTGCTGCATTGCAACTCAGTCACTGAGAAGTAAGTAACTAATCTCCCAACTCTAACATCTCTGTTGGGCTAGAGACACCCACGATGCTGAAACTCCCTCTGTCGCTTACAAGGGCTCCCTCTTTGACCTCTGTGCCATTGCGACTACTCCGTGCATCTTGCACCGTTACACACCTCTCTGTGCCATCCTGATTGGTGCAACACTTGCGTGCTTCTCGCATTGCTGCCTCAAGCTGTCCTGGGAATCCTGCATTGTAGCTTCCTCTCTCGCTCCAACCTCATCTATCTCTACTGACATCCGCCAGTACTGCTACTCTTCATTGGGGCTCCCATAGCAAGGTATAATCCAAGAGGCTAGGTACCTTGAGGATCCTGCCCCTCATCACATGTAGTCCGTCTGACTACAACTCGATGTCTCCCCACTTCTGCTCAAGTGGCGTGTGAACACTCATGGCACAGTCATTGTCTGTCTCCACTTCCTTCTTTGCCCTTGCTGGCGCAACCTTGGTCTCAAAGGCCTCTCCCTTGCTCTTCTTCATTGGACACTGGGTCGCATAATGACCCATCTGCCCACAGTGGAAGCATTTGACCTTGGAGAGGTCCTTCTTCTTTTGTTTCTCCTGCTTTCCCTCAGATGCTAGGGCAACATCCACCTCCTCCTCCTTCTTGATTCTGATCCCCTTGCCGCTGCTTCCCGCTTTGCTCAGCCTTCTGATCTCTTCTTGGCGAAGAGCTGCCCACATTTCCTCCCAATCTGGAAGGGTTTCCCTACCCAGTATGCTCTGGACAAACACCTCCCACTGTTCTGAGATTGCATTCAGGGCTGTTCTCACCATCAATTCTGGATCTGGCGTGGCTCCTATGGAAGTCAGCTGATCCCGGATCTCCTTCAATCGACCGAGGAAGGGGTCGATTTGTTCTCCCTTCTGCATCTGGTATGACCACAACAGATTTTCTAATAACATCCTTCTCTGCACAAAAGTATGCTAGTACAATTTCTTTAGGGCCTCCCACATTTCATTTGCCATGTCCTTTTCGGCAATATGTGGTACTACATGGTCCTTTACCCTATCAAGAATGATGCTCTTGGCCCTCGCCATTGCCTCCTCATAATTGTCGTTATCAGCTGGGTCAACTGGGATTGCTATCGTCCTCAAGGCAAAGTGCTTGACACGATTCCTGTCTAGAACGGATAAGATTCTAGCCTTCCAGACTACGAAGTTTGAGGCTTTGTCAAGTCTGTCTTGGTATCTTACCTCGTTCACTGGTCCTCTACTTCCCTCCTGGAAGTTCTTGGAGTGACTCCCTCTGAGCCTCGATTTCCCTCCTGGAAACCCTTCTGCCAATGTCGAGATGCCCCCACTCTAATCGTTAGTGCAACTGCATCACTCTTCCGGATTTCTTAGCTAAAAATCCTTGGTAGCAACTCCCTTCTCCTTGGCCTTGGCCTATTAGGTACTGTTCTGACTACAGTACCCCACCAGCTCCACTCTACAACTTACCCACAACCCCCTAAACCCCAACAAATTGAAGGTTAGAGCTCCTAGGCTCTGCACAATCAAGCACTGGTTGAAATTCTTGCCTAGCCAACTACGTCAATCCTCCCAGTCTTTGCGTTGCTCTGCGTGAGCCTTTTCTGCCCTCCTTAGTCTCTGCGCTGGTCTCTTCCTGGCTCAATCTTGATGACACAGGCACTGTATCACCCCTTCCTTGTTGCTACTCTACTAGAAACAACTTCTGTCACTCGGGACAATTTTTTTCTGCTGCTGCTGCTTTGCTCGGCTGATGTCCTTCGTTCTCCAGTGATCTGCAACCACGCTCTGATACCATGTTGGAATTTCTAAGTCTAACTGTTAGAAACCCTTCATGTACTTTACCAATGTATTGCTACCTACTTGTTCTGTTAATTAACAATTTATTTACCATGTAAATATTGGAAATAAATACAAGTACATGCTCAACACATTACAAATCATCAACTGAAGGAAACAAAACAAGCAAACAAGTGACACCATTGCTTTTGGACCAATGTCCCCGGAAAAACCTAATGCGGGAAAATTGGTGCAGCTATCTGAGGGTTTTATTATTATGCAGTTTCTAAATACAATATGGGTGCCAAAGCTGGCTAACCCAATAGAGAATAATCTTGGCAGTAGTACCTCTCATTCAAAGACAAATGTTCCGTTTTAAACCCCGGATAATCACTCCGGCAGCTTCACAGCTCCAATCTGCCCCACGAAACCCTAACGTCAGCCTCTAGGGACAACGTTAGCCCTTTCTGGCCCAGCCTTTGGTCAACGTCACTCTGGCTTGGCCCGTGTCAGCCTCTGGAGGCACTGCGTTAGCCCTCTGGCCTTCTGCGTCACCCACGTTGGCCCTCTGAGGCACTGCGCAGCTCTTGGCTGCCTTTGCGTGAGCCTTGGCTGGTTTTGCGTGAACCCCTGGTTGGTTTTGCGTCCTTCGGCTACTGCGCTGATCCTCCTGGTGCTATCTCTGCCTCTCTGCTTTTGTATTCACTGCCTCTTAGCTGCAACTCTGATCACTCTCTCGACTTCCTTAGCAAAGCCAGCCCTAGAAAGTCGAAATCTTGATCAATTCGGTGTGTTCTCCAAGTGACCCTCAAGCCTCTTCTTATACTTTTTTCGTTGACAAATCAATGACGAAGATTAAGTCCCTAATCAACGGCTAAGATTAGATCTGGCTTGATCCATTTCTTTTGGACTATTCTAACATAGTTTTATATTAATTCACATTAATATTTTATTTTCCCTAAGTTTAGACTTAGGGACTCCATTAAAAATATTAATTATTTTAATATTTCCCAAACTGTTTAGAATCTACCTAAACCGTTTCTGGGTATTGGAGATCTCATGTGCATTAACCTCTCCACCAATTTTCGTGGCTAGAGCACATTCGATGCTACCCTAAATAAACAATGGGTTTGTTTGATATGTTTCATCGATTCCATTTCCTTAAGGTCACCAAGGAAGTTGAATCCCTTATAGTAGCCTCTCTTGTCGCATGTTTACCCAGGTTGGCAAGTTGCTTGGGTGGACCTGGGAGGAGGGGGTGTTACAAACTGATTAATCATCTCAATGAAAGGCTAGCCAAGACATTGTCCAATCAAACTTGAACATAATTTCGTTGTCCTTTCCAAATTGTAGTTCTTCAGTCAGACTTCAAGTGTATTCTTCCCTCTAGCTGCTTCTCTTGTTCCTCCAAGAAATCCAACTCTTAGGGTCTTCAAATGTACCTTCTTGTGAGTCCTCTAGCTATCCTTGTTTGGCCTACAACCTTCTAACTGTCCTTTCACTGCTCCAAATTGACAGTCGTTAAAGCACCAATCAAATTGCCTTTCAATAATGACTTGGCTGCTCCAAGATTACTGTCGTAAGTTCTTCCAAGCACAATCCATTTGATAGTGAATGTCCACTTGCTTCATTGTCCTTAGGGTTTTCACAAATCTGCCCATACAATAGTGAACCAACTCTTGCGCTCACTGTATGTAGCGTTTCTTTGAGTGTGCCCTCTAAGCAACCTTTTTCTTGCTATGATTGATTGCTTCTTAGAATATAAACAACCTGCCTTGACGTATCAACAATATGCCTTCTTGCATATGTTGAACTAGTGCTTGACACTACAAACCACTTTTCACCCAAATCATTGAACTAGGGCTTGACAACATTGCCCACTAACAACCATTTTTCTCCATCAAAGGATCGTATTTTAGGGTATCCAAACTAGCAGCCCTCTTAATAGAAGTATATAGCAACAAACATTGTACTAGGTCTACTCCACACTGCTGTTCAAAACTTCATGAACATATCTTTTCTTTTTATCTAGTCACAACCCTTCTTGTTGCCCAATAACACATACATTTGTTCAACAACCTAAGGGAAAACAACTTGCATTACTTGAGACCCTGCGACCCTTACACATTCAACAAACCTAGACTTCTTAGGTCTGTTTAGTGTCTCACCACCCCTTCATACATTGAACATAGCAAACATCACAGGGATTTTGGGCAAAACATAAGAGGCTGCAACTCTTGAACAAGGCCCGAATTAGGGCACATAAACTTCTATCCTAAAATTCTAGGACAAACCTATTCTCTTATCAAGCAATCAACATGAGAAACAAGTCAACATACCTTGTCTTAGACGTTAGCTCCACTGTCATAAGGTTATTGTTTTGTGCACTTTCCTTGAGATTTTAGGCCCTTTTTAGGGTTGTTGTATCGGTTATAGGTGTGTCGTACACTTGGACCTAACAACCTCTCCAAAACAAGGTAAACTAATTTTAGGCCTCAGACTTCAGCTTACTTGAGGAAGTGCAGACCTTATTCCAACTTTCATCACAACCTAAACAACATTCCTATCCACTAAAATTAGGGTCTCGACCCTTCTTCACAACTTAGACTTTTTTGGCCCTATACATAGAGATTTACACACAACCATGTGCCCAAAACCACAGAAGAGTTTGCCAATAGACCTATAAACTCGACCATTCAAAATCTGAGACAAAGAAACTAAATGTATCTTCCTCTCCTAGCTGACTCATCTCCTTGATGGTCTGCATTTTTTTCTTGGAGTTGTCACAATGATCTTTATGACATGCTTCTATCTTTCACTATTAACTACACTGTAGGAGTCTCTTAGATTCACATACATGTTTCCACAGAGAGTGTGGAGTGTAGGAACTTGTTAGAGAGTGCATGTCATGTCCCTTTTTCTGGTTTCCCTTATGACATGGTCAAGATGGACTTCAAAGGTTGGAGGTAGCTAGGTCACAAGAGTTGGTTTACTCTATTAGCATCCCTAGGGGATTTTGGAGGGGTTTTGAGGAGTTCTATGAGGTCCGATTGCATTCAATTGGTATATTCCATCATCCACATAGTTTGCCTTTCGTTCCGGTGCATCCCGACAACTTCAAATAATTAGAGTTATTAATGGGCCTGACTCAATTAATTACACTCAAGGTGGCATTCCGGGAGGAATGCTTGAAAAAGCACCATAATGTAATAGCTCATTGGAACTAGAACTAGAAGATCTAGAGGACGAGATGGAGTTTCAATGGCCTGAGGAGGCATGGTGGCCAATTTACCATTTTCCCACATAAAAAGTTACTTTAATTGAATTAAAAGGAGGGAAATGTGCTCAATGATTAAAATAATAATAAAATAGGAGGTTCTAGTGGGGTCCATAAGATCTATAAGAAAAGGAGGCCATTGGAGGACATCTTGGATTTGATATTCCTTCTTGTATGAGAGGTTGAGAACCCAATTCTCTACTTCCTTGGTAACCCCAAGATGGAAACCCTCAAGTGATTCAACAAGATTGGGCGAGTACCCATCTCCCCTTGGTGAATTCATCCAAACTTTACAAGAGAGCTCAACAATGCCATTTCAGTTCAGTGTTGGAGGGCCAACGTAACATTGGAGTAGATTCTTGAGGCCAATTTTCCATCTCAGCTATTTTATTTTATCAGCATGTAAACCCCAACTTCTATGATAATAAAAATTGAGATTATTTTTGTTTACCGTATTATTGAATTACATGCACTTTATTTGTTATATTTTACATGGCAATCTTCTGTTAATTGAATGGTACTTTTTTGGAGAAATTTTGCAAAATTATCCAAATATCCGGTTTGGGATATTACAATGGTATTAGAGTTGGTGATCTTGCTAGCTTGAGGGTTTTTTCAGGATCAATTCGTGGGTTAATTTTGAAGCCAAGTTTGAGAATTTATTTTGAATGTACCAAAATTGCTGAAGACATCTTTGCACAGGGCATGTGAAATTGTCTTTTATATATTAAATGATCAACAATTTCCATTTCAATTGTTGAATCACTTGGCCATAATTTATTATTCCAAAGGGCCCACTTAAAATTTGATGTGCCGGAGAATTTTTTTTCATGATGTGAAGTCAAGATGACGATGAGCCAATCTAGGCGTAACAAAAGATCTGAGAGTCATAAGGGTCGAGATTTGTTTAAGAAAGGCTCAAATTCTTGGCAAGTCGCGATTTTTTGCGGGAGGATAAATTCATCAAGCAAGTGTGACAGTGCTCTAGTTGAACAAATAAATAACATCCTACGCATTGCATGTGTTGTCTAAATAATCAATAATCGTGAGCGATAATGCGGAATGCCGATTTGGCAACTATGTTAGACTGGGCTTGGCAGTCGAAGGAGCGTAAATCATTGAGAAGTGGAGATTGAGAAATTTTAGGTAAATTTGTAGCATTTGTAATGCCAATGAGAAGGGTCTACGCATTGCGTAAAAATTCAGAACTGTTTAAGGGTGTAATTGAGTTCTCCACCGTGAGTTGCAAGATCATAATACTATAACAGGTGGGCATAGTCACATTGTAAGGAACCGAGGCAGTCGAGTTGTGCAGGGTATTTTCTTGGTAGCAGGGGAGCCCTGAGAGCCTTCATGGGCATGGAAGAGTGATTGAAATTGTCTGGGAGAAGCGCATGCAGTACATGGATCGTGTGGGTTTTGTGGCCAACTTTAGAAATTAATGTGTAGATTCAAAACTGCTCATGAAATTTACTAAATCACAAGACTTGAAGTTACTCTATTGATCTGCGGAAGTTAATTCACCATCTAGAACCAGAATCAAAGACATGCAAAAGGAAACATCACACATGCACAAAGATTTATCTAGGGGAAAGCAACTGCTCAAAACCCCTTACCATCTATATTGCATTAATCAGAGAATAGAGATGAAATACATATGCTTGCTCAAGCTTGAGCACACCCTGCAAGTGCATAGTCTATCCCTATGCCTGACTGATTGACTCTGGCCAACACTTAGCCAATTTTCAAGCGCTTCAATCTTCTATTTCCTTGCGCTGTTCCTCTAGGAAATTGGCCCCTATCATTTAGAAATTTCCCACTATTAAATTGCGCAATTCCTTAGGTCCTTCCTCTAACTGCATGCACCACTTGTGCACATTGGAATATGCTACAACTAATAGTACGCTACCTTGGAATCTCCATTTCAACTGGGTAACTCAAATTCTCTGCATGCAACAATTATTTTGGGTTGATTGATCAGTGAAATGGTTGATCACTGAGTATGGTTGAAGTTCCACTTCCACAACTTGACCTCCACTAGTTCTTATGACAGTTAGAACTAGTTTAACTGAAAATAATTCAAATTAACTGAAATAGATTGCTACAAATTAGCAATTAAAAATACTGCATTCAAGATTTAAGAGATCTGTGGTTTGTATCTTTCGAATCAGTTACCGGAGAACCCACAGTATGAACATTTTTATGCCAACGTTTCAAATCCCAACTGGGATCCATCATCAGGACTTATGAATGATGATACAAGAAGAGCTGCTTAGAAATAAATAAATAATAATGTGAAGAATTTTTGGATCAGCAGAATGTCGGCTTGAATGCTTAATTTTAATTAATTTAATTAATTATTTATTCAGTCAAATATTTATTTGTTGAGTTTTTTATCTATTAATTTTAACGAGTGAGTGAATATAATACTTTTAAATTCAAAACCTAAATGGTAATAAGATTTAAATTATTAATATAAATTTTAATATTTAATAATTAAATTATTAAATAATTAATATTAATATACTAATTAATTAGATTAGTTATATTAAATTAATCATATTAATTAATATTAATAACTTAAATTAATTAATATTGATATTATATTATAATTAATTTAATAAGTTTTAATATATTAAACTAATTAATTAATATTAATAGATATTAGTATATTTAATTAATTTAATATTAATATCTTAAATTAATGATCTATATTGAAAGATGTAAGTTTTGATTCATTTTTAATTAGTTGTTATAATTTAATTAACATTTATATTTTTAATTTAATTAATTAATTAATATTATATTAAATTATTAATTTATATGAATTAATTAATTTTAATTAATATTAAATATTAAATTATTATTTTAGTATATTAAAAATAATTAATTATATTTATTTATATTAATAAACTAAGATTAATATTATATTATTATATTATTATTAATATTAATATATTAATTAATTAATAATATTAATATATTAAATTAATTAATATTTAAAAATTGATTTATTTATTATAAATTATTTATTTGTTTATTTATGTAAAGGATATGCTATACCTGGGATGTGTTGGCGCTCCTGATTTCCCTGATCAAGGGAAGCCAGCTCTTGCTAATCTCCAAGCCATTGTCTCTGTTCAGATTATGAGGATGTTTGATAATTTCGAGTGCTTCTCTGATCTTTCGTCTATGATGCTGCTCCTCCCTTGCGACAATTGAGGCGCTTTCCAAGCAGATGTGGTGTTTTGTTTTTAAGGAGTGCTCTGCCAAGGCTGAAGTACGAGACCTTTCATTCTTAATATCGGCGCTGTGTTCCTTGAGCCTCGTCTGTAGGGAGTGACCTGTTTCACCAATGTAGCTTTTTCCACATGAACAATCTATTTTATAGACTCCTTTAAGCTGATGTTTGTCAATATCATCTTTTACGGACCTCATACCTTGCCTAATTGTTCCAGGTGCTGAGAAATGTGTGATAATGTTTTTCTTCTTTAGGATTCTAGCGATTTTGTCTGTAACTCCATGGATATAAGGTAGAAAGACCTTACCACACTGAGGTTGGTCTTGGGCCTTAGGTTCATGAGACAACAACCTTCTCTCAGCTTTCTGTATGGCTCTTTTAATCTCCTGTTCCTTGTAGCCTATACTTTTAAAGGTTTCGACTAAATGATTCTTTTCTTCATTTAGATGCTCAGAGTCAGAAATTCGAAGGGCTCTAATAGCAAGAGTGTTTAGAACACCAAACTTCTGAGCTGGGTGATGGTGGGAATCCGCATGGAGGTAACTTTCAGTGTGGGTTAACTTCCTGAATACCTTGTGCCCTAGAGAGCCATCCTCTTTTCTGATAATGAGAACATCTAAAAATGGGATGCTCATGTTTTCTTCAAGTTCCATAGTGAATTTTATTTCTGGAGAGATAGAATTTAGGTGCATGAAAAACTTGTCAAGTTCTGCTTTGCCATGAGTCCATTTTATATTGGTGTCATCGACAAATCGCTTCCACTAGGCTGGTTTTAGGGGGTATGATTCAAGGGTTTTCTTTTCAAAGTATTCCATGTAAATGTTGGCCACGATTGGCGAAAGGGGTGATCCCATTGCCACACCAGATGTCTGCTCATAAAATATTCCTTGGAAGGTGAACTCGAATTTAGGAATTTCCCAATATTGAATTGCGCAATTCCTTAGGTCCTTGCTTTGACTGCATGCACCACTTGTACACATTGGAATATGCTACAACTGATAGTACACTGCTTTGGAATCTCCATCTCAACTGGGTAACTCGAATTCTCTGCATGCAACACTTATTTTAGGCTAATTGATCAGTTAACTAGCTGATCATTGAGTGTGGTTGAAGTTCCACTTCCACAACTTGACCTCCACTAGTTCTTATGACAGTTAGAACTAGTCTAACTGACAATAACTCAATTTAACTGAAATAGATTGCTACAAATTAGCAATTAAACATACTGCATTGAATTCAAGCTTTGCCAACTCGAATTAACTAAGTTAATTGAGTGACAAGTTGCATGCCATCTCAGTTAACTACCTCCAAAGTTTCTGCTGAAATAGAAATTCAAATTTTCTCTAGTTTGACCAAGGCAAAGTCAAACTGAGATTTTCTTGCTGCATTTTCAACATTGACAAGTTGATTACGTGGGCAATTGAAAGATTAAAATTGATCGATGTTTTTTCAGATAATGGTTTGGAGGGATTTGAATCATGACCCATTTGAGAAATATAGGAGGCAGTTGTGCACACTCCCTGTCTATCGGGAGTGACCATCGACGTAGGAGATAACCTGTGCACAACCAAAGCAAATATCCACATAGACCTATACCTATTGTCGACTATGTACACTTGTTGAAGTTAAATGTCCGAGAAAACACCTACAACACTTGTGAACCAACTGCCCGTCTCTAAAAACACATAATTTTGTGGGTCCATATATCCTTGTACTGTTGTAGTTGGGGTTGGAATTGAGTCATTGTGTTTGTGGCAGAGTATTGCTACTATAAGAGCATTGTAGAGGTCAAAAATTGATTCTTTATGTGCAGAAGGTCTTTAGCTTGTAATGTTGAGTCTTGAATGATGCATGCATATTGGTGAGTTGTATAGAGTCAGGGGGTCAAGTATTATGGAAAGATTGATTCATCATTGTTGTCATCTTTGTTGGGCCATATTATTGTAAGTTGTGGTGAGGTAAATTTTGTACTATCATGTATGAGACATGTACTTGTCCTCATTGAGCTGAAACCATGGAGAATTCACAAAACTCCTAAATAAATTGGAAAAATCAAACAATGACCCTTGGAACCATAATGCAATATTGGACCAAAAGTCCACACAAAACAACAAACAATTCTCGAAACGGATCCACACTCTTCTCGAGCTAGAAACGCTAAAAGATTTGTAAAAGGGGTAGGAATTAGGACAAAATCCTTGCACTTGGGACATATTTGAAGCACATGAGGGTCACATGGAATGTTCTTTTCATACCAGATGAACTGGATGTAGTCCTTTCTAAAGTGAACCAGTTAGAGGGGAAGAAACTAATTTGGGGTATAAAACTAGCTATGCTTGCTCTCATATAACATAAGTTCTTGGAGGAACCTTGTGAAGGGGTTAGACTTCCAGTTGGATCCTATCTCAGTAACAGTGTGAGGTTGACGACACCTATACCTCCTTACAACAATGATGTTATGAGGAGAGTTTTCAGATTTATAGTAGATACCTTTCAGGACTTGGATAACACTGTGGGTCTTACCTTTGGGAAAAAGCTCTAGATTTTGGAAGATATGGCCCAACTCCGGACCTATGACATCATGTTTGATCTAGAGTGTGATGCTCTGATTTTACAAATGTTCCAATACATTTTTAGCATTAAGAAACATCATCCAGACACGGTCAAAGCACACATGCAGTCTATCTTGTCTTCATTTATGGGAGCCTGTGATGCCATACACAAGAAGTTACAGTCTAAGTTGTTGGCCTTTTGGAGAAAGGAACATATGGTCTTGCCCGCTCCTTATGAGCTATCCGAAAGGTTGTTTGAGTAGAATATTAGACTGTTTTGGAGACAATTGACTAGGGAGGAGCTGCTCAGGATTGGTGGACTATGTAGCAAGAATAAGTTAAGGAGGAAGGGTCTTTGCTTCACCTGAAGGAACCTTGGGGACCTAACTACTCATGTAGGATTGACATGGAGGAGATTGCAGAGGTAGATCAGGAGGAGGTTCCTTCTGACTTTCCAGTTGAGGATTCTTCATTTTTAGTTGAGTCCATGGGTTCTTATGGGAATGCCTCCGAGGAGCACGAGCAGTCATGTGGAGTTGATGACAGTAGCCCAGATATGCATCCATGTGTGGTAGAGGATTATAATGAAAAGCCGATTGTTTTCATGAGGGAAGGAGATCACAAAGCAGATGAGCGATTAATGTATCAACATAGAGAGCACATAGAGGAGCATGAGTTAGATGATACGCATAGTGTGTGGGGTTGGCCATTTCTGGAGAGTCAGCTAGTGTGTCATGTTGAGGCCATGATGGAGGATGAGCAAACACCCTTGGGGCCAGCCAGTGGAGAGGCGCAAGTAGCCACCAGGGAGGTAGAATTTGCAAATATTTGTCATCAAGAGGCGTTGGGACTTGACAGGACAATTTTGCAGGGGACGAGTGGATCGATGGAGCATGGACTTTCCGTTCAAATGAGGGAGGCTCTTTTGTAGATAGGTGCATCCATCTTTGGGTCTATCCATTGATGAGGTGCAAGTAGATGCAGTGGCAGCGAGCAAAGCTGCAATATTTCTAGGCAACAACCCTCTCTAGGAGTACATAGGTAGCGCATGCAACACAGTTTGGCCACTTGTACCCATTACGAGGAAAGAGGCAGGGTTTTCTCGATGGATATTGTTGATTGATCAGACATAGTTGCGTGAGTTGGGTACAATGCAACATAGGGGTTTTATCACATATACAGGTGCCTATGCATTCGATCCTTCCCACAAGATGGATTGGCGAGAGATCATGAGTTGTTAACCTATTGATGGAGTATCATTTTTAGTTAGGACCTTTGTACTGTAGGTGCCCTTAGATGTGAGGGATACTACATGTTCTAGTTGGAAACAGGATGTAAATTGGCCACTCATCAGTATTTCAGCACAACATTAGCATGGTGGGATTGACCTTGGTCTATGCCAAGGGTTGGATTGGAGAGAGGTGATGAGTTGGCATGTGGTTGATGGAGCTATATGACAACACAACCATGGAGCATTGATACTTGTTCTTGGTGGCATTGGGATCCAGGAGGATTTGTTGATGACAGGTTCAGTCAAAGATTGGTTTGGGATCTCGACATTGAGGGGTCCATTCATGGTGGGTTGACACCGAAGCATAGTATCATCCAGTGGTTTGTATGGGATTTGGGCATTGGGCCACTAGACTGGTCCACAACTTTGGATTGCTTGTGGGCAAGCAATTTTGGGGCGGGAGGATTTGTCATGTTCCTTTTTCTGGGATACCTTACGACATGGTCAGGATGGACTTCCAGGGTTGGAGGCAGCTAGGTCACAGGACCTGGTTTACTCTATCAGCAGGCCCAGGGGCTTTTGGAGGGGTTTTGAGGAGTTCTATCAAGTTTGACGACATTTGCTTGGTATACTCCATCATCCGCACAATTGCCTTTCATTCCGGTGCATCCCGACAACTTTCAAAAGATAGAGTTATTAATGGGCTTGACTCAGTTAATTACGCTTAAGGTGGCATTTCGGGAGGAATACTTGACAAAACACCTTAGTGTAATAGCTTGTTGGAACTGGAACGAGAAGATCTACAGGATGGGATGGAGTTTCAATGGCCTAAGGAGGCATGGTGGCCTATTTACCATTTTTCCACTTTAAAAAGATATTTTAATTGAATTAAAAAGAGGGAAATGTGCTCAATGATTAAAATAATAATAAAAATAGGAGGTTCTAGAGGGGTCCATCGAATCTATAAGAGGAGGAGGAGGAGGCCATTGGGGGACATCTTGGATTTGATATTTCTTCTTACATGAGAGGCTGAGAACCCGATTCTCTACTTCATTGGTAGCCCTAGAACGAAAATCCTCAAGTGATTCAGCTAGATTGGGCGAGTACCCATCTCCTCTTGGTAAATTCATCCAGAATTTACAAGAGAGCTCAACAGTGACATTTCAGTTCAGTTTTGGAGGGCCAACACAACATTGGAGTAGATTCTTGAGGTCAGTTTTCCATCTCAGCTATTTTATTATATCAGCGTGTAAACCCCAGTTTCTATTATAATAAAAGCTGAGATTATTTCTTCTTATTGTATTATTGAATTGCGTGCACTCTATTTGTTATAGTGTACATGGCAATTTTATGTTAATTGAATGGTAATTTTATGGAGAAATTTTGATTGATTTCTGCAAAATTAGCCAAATATCCCGTTTGGGATGTTATAGTGCAAGAACTCACTTCTTGTTCTTCTCAATGGCAATGTTTTACTTTTGGATAGGGTTACTGCTATATCAAGAGTACTGTCATGATTAGATCACCATTGTAGTATTTAGTAATCAAGAGTCCAATTTTGTTATATTCTTCCTTCATTGTTAGGTCTTTCAAATCACAGTCAAGGAGGACTCTCAACTATTAGAGGAATACTCTCCCATCGCATCACAACAGATCACGAATTAATTTTTCAAGAGGCTTGTATTAATTTAGCAATATGGCTTCTTCAGAAACTCGAATCAGTATAGGCTACCAGGAGCTTGTATTACTTATATCAAGTATCATTGTTGAGGTAGCCTTAAACTCGCATAAAGGAGACAATAGTCAAGTGTCCAAAGTTATGCATCATTCATCAAATCTTCATATTCTAACTATCAAAAGCATCTCTGAGCAATTCAGATTACTGGCAGAGAGTTAGTCATAAGATATTTGCAACATTCATATATTTCTAGTTAAGGAATCTCACATTTGAGCTTGCAATTGTATTATGCTCAGAAACTCGTACCACCCATCTCATACAAACTCAAATTTGCTTCAAGATATTGGCTTCAGGAAACTTGCATCACTGCGGTATAAATGTGCCAACACGAAGTAATCTTCCTCTTTCTGCCCTTAGCTTTGATACCATGTTGGAGAATCAAGGTAATTGGAGATTAAGGTTGATTCCCCTTATTTGATAATTACTTGTGAACTTTGTTGGCTTCTTATTAAATTCTTTATGTTCCTTATTCTTCATCAAGCAATTACCAAAATATAAACATGAAGATCACAAGAGACAATAAACACAAGATATAGGCTCCACGCCAAGGAAAAATCCCACAATTGGGAAAACCCAAACAATCCTCTTCTTATAAAATCAGATAAAATGAGATATTTAGACCCAAGACCAAGACAAATACCTCCATAAGATCCCCAAGTCAGCCCTCCAGTCAGTGTCACAAACCTGCCCTTAAGATGCCTTTGTCTCACAAAGAAATTCGTCCTTCCTGTATCTTTGTTTTTACAGTCTTTTCAGTCGTCCTCTAACTCACATATTACAGTCATTATAGCTTGCACTTCTTATACATTTCAGTCCTTGAGCTCGCAAGTTATCACTGGGATAGCCTTAGTTAGTCACATATCTTCATAGGGTTCTAACTTCAGTAATTCACATTCTATCCAGATCACATGTCACAGGAAATTCAGATCCTCTGCACATCTTTTGATATTGAGAAATTCACACATCATTCCTCAACAAACTTGCATACCTTTTTTAGATACTTATGCCACAAAGAATTCACAAATCATCCACAAAAAGATTGTATATCACAGAACTTCATCAAACTTTGCCACATAAACTCCACGAACTTGCTTTACTTTTTGGTGGAGGATTCACACCAGTTTATAGTTGTTTGTCACTGTGAAGGGTCACATCTATTCAACAGGCTGACCTAACCATCTAGAGGGCCGACTTGGTCTTATGGTTTGTTGAGTCAAAGAATTAAATTTTAGTCAAATTCCATCAGGACTCTTTGTAAGAAAAGGAAACCTAGAATCTTGAAGAACATGCTTTACTAAAGAAATAATAATAATAATAATAATAATAATAATATATATATATTTTGCTTTTGGTACAAGTACAAAGATAAATATGAACACCGAACCTAGCTACTTTTCCAACATGGGTAGGGTTATGCCACAATACTGTTACCCTTATGCCAACAACAAACTCGGCTGCTTCAGGATAATTTGCTTTAGATCTTGTCTTGAAGGGAATCTTGATTAGAACTGCCTTTATAATCCCTGCTCCAGATCAAGACCAAGAGCAAAAAGGTGATCTCGCTGTCCTTCAGATAGTATCCCTGTGCCCAAGACAAAGAATAAGACGAGCAAAAGATTTGACTATCTTTTCGAAAGGTGTTCCTATGGCAGACAAGATCTTAGACCCACCAAGAATTTCGCTTCCTTCTCAAGATATCCCTATGCCAGAACAAAATGAAGAAAATATAGATTGGTGTAAACTAGGGTGAAATCTTTCACAACCGAAATTGACAAGGGAGAATGGGGTCTTAAACCCTCATAGCTAATGCTCAAGAAGCAAATGAGATGATCCACAATGACGATGCTTCATTTGATCTCAACCCTCTTCTATTTATAGATTTTCCATGGGCTCCAACAATGTGAGGAGTTGTGTGTGCAACCCCTAATTTGACCCCAACCAACCCATTTTTTGCCCAATGTTGCCCCAACATTGGAAAAATTGGGTTTTGTTATAGCCTACGAGGTTGGATATGCTATTACATCTTCCATAAGCCCTCAATTTGGAAAGGACATTACATTTTTCACCATTGTAACTTCACAAAAACCATCTTTCCTCCCTTTATTCATAAGGGATCCCATCACCTAACAAGCATTGTAATCTCTTGGGAGCTAGGAGAGTCTCCTAGGCATCTCCCTGTACTTAATGGGGATCTCTTGTGTTGTCTCTCTCTCTTTCATTGGTTTGCTCTTATCTGGGATTAAAATTAACCATTAGAGTAGTTTAATCCATAGTTTTAAAACTCCGACTCGACTCCGACTCGGTCGAGCAATGACTCCGACTCCGACTCCGACTCCGAAACGGTAATGACTCCGACTCCGACTCCGACTCCGAAACGGTAATGACTCGGCCGGCTCGTTTTCAATGACTCGGTCATTGTAAAAAATACATTAAATATTTAGTTTTTTTTATAAAAAAACATAAATTTTAAAGATTTTCATTCATGTTTCCAAACACAGCGTTATAATATAGATGGAAGACAACATATGATCAAAGTAGGCTCATGAACCAATCCATTATATCAAAATGGTACCCAATGGCAATACATAGTCAACTGTCATACATGATCAAAGACTCAAAACAAAAAACACATAACCAAGGAGGCCAGGAATGGCCTCTACAAGACTACAACAAAAGTAAACTGTGACGGTGGCCAGAGTCGCTAGACTCCAGTACTAGTACAAGAGTAGGTCTGCGTTCACGTTAACACTATGACACCAATTTTCTTGTTTTTATGTCTTCCAATTGCAAGGTAGCCTTATAACACCTCCCTATGGATGATGCCCTTCGTAACTTGATATATGAACTACATCAAATGGGTATATCATCGAATTAAGAGGCCCTTTGTTGTTTCTGAACAGGCTTCGTTTGATATAGATAACACATTTTCTAGTTAGTTTTCCTATTTCTCCCCTTAAAAGTTATGATGCTGTGCATTCCCCACTTCTGTTCTCCAGAGTCCAAATATTCAATGGTAACTCCTGGTTTCAAGAATTGCTTCTGGGTTCTCCTTTTGACTTACTTTCTATTGGCTAGATATAACTCATTATTAGTGGAAAGTTGAATCATTAAATTGTCCAGCGAGGCTGTTTGTGTTGCTTGCAATTAAGTTGAACTTTTTATGGTTTTTATTGGCCACATGTGATCTGGGCACTACCATTACTTTGTCTTATAAAGAGCCATTTAAATCTTAAGTTGATAAGAAACCGAATTACTTGGATGTAAGGATGGATGGTGTGAGTCTTTATTATTTAATCCTCTGTCATAGATATAATAGTTTGTTGGAGAGTGAAACCAACATGTAAATGACCTTGCTGAATAATGCAAGCTTTCTCGAGAAAATACAGATATATGTTATTTTGACGAAGGGATCTAATATCATCAACAGAAGTTATTTCTATAAACAAGGTAGTGGTTTCAAATTTCAAAAAAACTAACTTGCAAGCAGACTTAATGGAGATTGGAACTATAACACTATTAATGTTTGACCCCACATTGACTCGGCCGTTTCATAGTGGAAACGGTCCGTTTTGGCCGAGTCAGCAATGACTCGGCCTTCCGAACCGAGTTAACCACCGTTTCACATGGGAGCCCATCGACCCGGATCAACCCGGCCGAGTCAATGTTGACTCGGCCGTTTCTTAAAACACTGGTTTAATCACATAACTTTAGATTACTCTAATTTCATTTCATTAAAATAGTTTGATTGCAAGTTCTTAGATTAGATTTCATTTATTTTTATGTATATTAGATTTCAATTTGATAAAGTAATGAACCCCATCAAGCTCTATTATGTCTTCTGCCATCGCAAGCCTAGCCCGATCCTTGCATGTGATTAGAAAGAGCTTGTTGGTTGACTTAGTTTAATAGGGAAAACAAATTCTATTCTACTTATTGTGAGATTGGGGGAATGGTAAACGTTGACTTGTGAAATTAGGATAGGGGCTAGTTTTCCCTATTGTTTGATCTCCCTGCAACGTTGATTTGTGGGCTATTGGGAGTACTCATTGAAGCGAAGCTTCCTCCTGTAGGATCACGTTGCAACTTTCCTTAACCCAATGAGGATAAGGGTAGAAGAGGAAACACACCTTAGTTAGATTTACTTTATTGCAATCACACATCTCACATTGCGCATTTTTATGGATTACCACACATCCCTCAATCTAATAAATCTAAATAAAAGTGAAGTCTAACTTAATAAAAGGTACTAAGAGCACTACTCCACAACATTTCTTCAACATTGAGCATTTGGTCATTATCTCATTTCAAGTGATATTTTCTTTTGGCATTTCATTTCCAAGTACAAGCATTTACTTTCCATAAACACTCTTTATTTGACATTGGTCTGCATTTTCTATATCATTTGGTTAATAGTCTTTCATTCATTTGATTCTCATTGCTATATCTTTTGCTTATGGATGATTATGGTTATTGCATTTTCTTATGAGGCTGTTTACATGCTTTAAAGTGATATGATGTAATTTGCATGTTGATGATTGAATGTACTTGTGGTTGACTTAGTTAACTCCTAGATAAATATTTCTTATTTACTAAAGCTTAGTCAGCCTTAGTTGTCTCATAGTATCCACTCCCCTTGGCTTCTCTAGGAGTTAGCCTATATGGAGGAGTTGAGAATTGAGTGATTACTACTCAACTCGAGACTTGCCCCCAAGACCACACCAAATGGATTAATGATTTCTCCACATTACCCCATGTGTGGATTATGTTAGTTTTTGGATGATATGGTAGCATCGGATGTGCTGTAGCCATGAAAATTGGTGGAGAGGCTAAGGCGCATAAGATATCCAAGACCCAGAAATCATTTGGGGAAATTCCACCTGGTTGGAGAGATATTAAAATAATTAATATTTTTAATGGGGTTACTAAGTCTAAACTTAGGACAATTAAAATATTAATTGGTATTAATATAAAAGTGGGTGAGAATGTTCTAAATGACATGGATCAAACCGAATCTAATCTTAGCCGTTGATTAGGGACTTAATCTTAGCCGTTGAAGACTCAACAGGAAAAGTATAAGAGGAGGCTTGAGGGTCAATTGGAGGTACACCAAATTGATCTGTCAGTTCGATTTCCTGGAGCGGGGTTTTGCTGAGAGAATCGAGCTAGTGATCTGTTACAGCGAGGGGTAGTTCGGCACGAGGTCGAGAATACATAGCAAAGATAGCGCAAGAGAGATCATGCAGAGCTTGGAGAGGCCAACACAGAGGCAACTGGGACTTGCGCATAGGCTGAAGAGGCCAGCGTGGGTGACGCAGAGGGCCAGAGGGCTGACGCAAAGAGCCAAGGGGTTGACGCAGAGGCTTCAGTAGTTGCGTAGAGACTAGCAGCGCTAACATAGGGCCAAGAGGCAACACTAGGAGAATTTTTCATGCGGCAGATTAAGTGCTAGTGAGTTGGGAAGGGTAACGTAGTCCCTGCATAGTGATAGAGCAGTAGAGAAGCTTGGAGCAGCTTTCTTTGTTCAGCTAAGATCTGCCGTAGTTGCTGTGGGATCATTCATCCGGTGATTGATCAACTAGAATATCTGTCTTCGAGGAGAGGTATTATTGCTGAGGACATTCCCTAGTGGGTGAGCCATTTTTGGCACCCTAGTTGTATTCAGATATTGTATAGTAATAAAACCTTCATATCTACTGCACCGATTTTACTGCATTGGGTTTTTCCAGGGACACTTGTCCAGAAATAACAGTGTCCCTTGTGTGTGTGTCTCAGTTATTTCAGTTGCTGATCTGTATATGAGTTAAGGCTAAATTTGTGTTTATTTCAGTATTTATATTTATAAATAACTTGTTAATGGAATAAACAATTAGGAGAAATTAAACCAGATAATGCAGTAAGGATTTCTAACGTGTTAGACTTAGAAATTTCAACATGGTATCAAAGGGTTGCAGACCACAGGAGAACTGAAGGCACCAACAGTAATATGGAGAATTTGCAGCAATAGCAGCTGTCCCAAGAGACGACGTTGTTCCACAAGCAGAAGTAGCAGAGAAGTGACGCAGAGTGCCTGCGTCATCGTTTCGAGCCAGGAGGAGGGCTAGCACAGAAGTAGAGAGAGACGCAGATCAGACCTACGCAGTGCCCGGTCATATTTTTCAGCCAAGAAGGATCGACACTGTGGCCAGGAGGAGCAGATTCTGCCGTTGCCGGGATTGCGCAGAGCCTGAAAGGCTTAGTTTCTTGAGTTGCCAGGGCTTGGGGAGCTGTGGGTAGATTGTGATTGAGAAGCTGGTGGGGTGCTGTTTCTGTCAGTGCAGAACAATACCTAAGGGGACAAAACCAAGGTAGAGGGAGTCGCTACCTTGACAGATTTCTAACCAAGAAATCCAGATCTGAGTTGCAGTTGCAAGGAGGATTGGAGAGGAGCTGTTCGACATTTAGCGAGAGGATTTCCAGCAGGGAAATTAGGACTCAGAGGGAGTCTAGAAGAGGAGCTGAAACGACAGTGAACGGACTGAGGGATCATGACAAGTTGGACGGGGCTTCCAACTTTGTCATCTGGAAGGCAAGGATCCTGGCAGTCCTCGATCGACATCGCATCAAGGACTTTGCCTTGAGAACCATGGCTATCCCGGTCGACCCAACTGAAAATGAGAAGTACGAGGATGCAATGGCGAGAGTGAAGTGCATGATCCTTGACGAGGTCAAAGATCATGTCATACCACATATTGCTGAAAAGAACACAACAAAGGAGATGTGGGATACTTTGAAGACCTTCTATCAGGGCACTTCCGTGCAGCGGAAGATGCTATTGGAGAAACAACTACAGTCGTATCAGATGCAGAAGGGAGAGCAGATAGATCCATTCCTTCTCATGTTGCAGGGGATTCGCGACTAACTTAATTTCGTGGGGTCTACACCGGATCTAGAATTTATGGTTAGGACTGCCCTGAATGTAGTCCCCAAGGAGGGGGAGACATTTGTCCAAAGTATTTTGGGCAGGGCTACTCTTCTAGGATGGGAAGAGATGTGGGCAGCTCTTCGCCAAGAAGAGATCAGGAGGATGACCAAGGCGGGGTGTAGTGGCAAGGGAGGTCGAATCAAGAAAGAGGAGGAGGATGTGGCTGTAGCATCTGTGGGACAACAAGGGAAGATGAAGAAGGAGGACATCTCCAAGGTGAAGTGCTTCCATTGTGGGGATCTGGGACATTATGCATCCCAGTGTCCCGGGAAGAAAAACAAGGGAGAGGCTTCCGATTCTAAGGCAGCTCCAGCTAAGGCGGAGAAAGAGGTCGAGATTGATGACAACTGTGCCATGAATGCTCACGCACCTCTAGAGAAAAGGTGGGGAGACATTGAGTTGTAGTTAGGAGGACTACATATTAGGGGTGGGATCCTTGAGGTGCCCAAACTGTTGGATCACATCCGCCTACGGGAGCCCTTAATGACAGTAGCAGGATGACAAATGTCGGGTGGAGCAAAGTGTAGTGGAGCAGCAAGGTAGTGCTTGGGTGCAGAAATCTGAGGCAGCGCAGTGGAGTTTGTAGCAGTGCGAGAGGCACATAGGTGTATGCAGCAGCGTAGTGGCACCAGAGGGACCACATAATAGCAATAGAGGCAGCTTCAGTTTCACGAGGCTTCCAGACTGACTGGGATGTCAGTATTTGGGAGAAGTCTGTTACCTACTTCTCGGTAACTGAGTTGCAATGCAGCATTTAGTAGTGGTAGTGTTAGGGGCAACATGGGCAACATATTCAGAGGGAGCTATAGTACAAATGTAGCAGTGGCAATGTCATGGGCAACAATATAGGAAGAAACAATGCAGATGATGTAAGACAGTAGGCCAAGCATCAACACAGGTACCGGAGCGGAGGATCAGTGTGATGTTTTCATGGTGAAACATTAGTAGAGCACATTCCTCGTTAAGAGTGAGTGTTGGTTTGTGGTAGCATCGGATGTGCTCTAGCCATGAAGATTGGTGGAGAGGCTAAGGCACATAAGATCTCTAAGACCCAGAAATATTTTGGGGAAATTCCACCTGGTTGGAGAGATATTAAAATAGTTAATATTTTTAATGGGGTTCCTAAGTCTAAACTCAGAAAAATTAAAATATTAATGGGTATTAATATAAAAGTGGGTGAGAATGTTCTAAATGACATGGATCAAGCCTAATCTAAACTTAGCCATTGATTAGGGATTTAATCTCAGCCGTTGAAGACTCAATAGGAAAAGTATAAGAGGAGGCTTGTTTGTTAGTTGGAGGTACACCAAATTGATCAGTCAGTTCGATTTTTTGGAGTGGGGTTTTACTGAAAGAATCAAGCTAGTGATCTATTGCAGCGAGGGGTAGTTCGAAACGAGGCCGAGAATACATATTAGAAAGGCAAAGATAATGCCAAAGAGACAACGCAGAGCCTGGAGAGGCTGATGTAAAGGTAGTTGGGACTTACGCAGAGGCTGAAGAGGCTACCATAGGTGACATAGAGGGATGACGCAGAGAGCCAAGGGGCTGATGCAAAGGCTTCAGTAGATGCGCAGAGGCTAGCATAGTTGACGCAGGGCCAAGAGGCAGCACTGTGAGAAGTTTTTGTATGGTAGACTGAGTGCTGGTGAGCTGGGAAGGGTGACGTAGTTCCTGTAGAGTGATGCAGAGCAGTAGAGAAGCTTGGAGCAACTTTCACTGTCTAGCTAAGAGCTGCCGTAGTTGTTGTGGGATCGTTTATCCGATGGTTGATTAGCCGGAATATCTATCTCTGAGGAGAGGTATTACTACCGAGGACATTTTCTGTTGGGTGAGCCATTTTTGGCACCCTAGTTGTATTCAAAAACTGCATGATAATAAAAACCTCATATCTACTGCACCAGTTTTCACGGATTGGGTTTTTCCAGGGACGATTGTCCAAAAATAATGGTGTCCCTTGTGTGATTGTCTCAGTTATTTCAGTTGTTGATTTGTATATGAGTTAAGGCCGCATTTGTGTTTATTTCAGTATTTATATTATAAATAACTTGTTAATGGAATAAACAGGTAGGAGAAATTAAACCAAATAATGCAGTAGGAATTTCTAACGTGTCAAACTTAAAAATTTCAACATTCTAGTCTTGATTTGTGTCTAAGAGGCTAAGGAACACGAGATATCCAAAACCCAGAAAATGTTTCGTGAGATAAGCTTGTGAAATGCTTAATTATATTAATTAGCCATCATTTAAGTATTTCCTAAGTCTAACTTAGGCAAAATGGTTAATTAAAGTGAATTAATTAAGGAAATTGACTTATGCTTTAGAGATTTCCAAAAAATGCCTTGGATCAAGTCTGAGTCTCTGAGATGATCTTAGCTGTCGATAAGGATCTAATCATGGGCATTGAAGCTCCAATGAAAGATTATAAGAGGAAGTTGATGGGATGGAGAAAGATACAAGAGGGAGAGTAAGAGACTTGGCAAATCGAGCTATCAAGTTGCAGTGATTTAACAAGGAAGAGAGTTCGAGCTAGAGGAGGAGAGCATCAGTGATTGAGGGAGTAGTAGAGGAGAATTTCGGAAAATTTCTCAGTAGTTTTCTGGTGCCAGAGAGGTAGGAAAAGGGAGGTGGAAATTATTTTGTAGGGAGGCCGAGAAGCCAGTGCGAGCAGCCAGAAACCCCAACGCGAGTGTCGAAAAGAGGGTCGTTTTAGTTGGTAAAGACTGAGAGATCACCCGGAAAGCATAACGAGTCATTTGTAGAGGTAGAGGGAGGTTGGATGGCTTAGTTAGAGTCAAATTCCAGGCAGTACGGATTTCCCAGGCCAAGTAGTACGAAGTCAAGGCAGGTCAAGTTGCCAATGATAGAGTTCGAGCAAGCCAGAGGGAGGCTGAATTGGTTTCAGAAGGGAGAAATTTTCTCCAGTTGATTTTTCCATTTCATTTCTAGAGGATTTCCAGCTGGCCATCCAGTTGTAATAATTTCCAAATTGTTTCATAATAAATTAATCCTGTTGATTTTCTATGTACCTTGGAAAAGTGGTTTCCCATGGGTTAGTCTTTACCTAGGGAAAAGTGTTCAAAATAATTCTTTTCCTAAGTGTGACTTTATAAGTGGTAATGTTATTGTTAAATTATAAAGTGAAAAGTGACTTTAGACATAAAGTACAATGAGGGTACTTTATTTAATAGGTGAGTTAAAAAATAGAAAGTGAGAATTAAATGCACACTTATTCTCATCTCTTGATCTAAATGAATCTGAGCCATTAGATCTTAGGGTTTCCCAAAAGTCATTTAAGGAAACAAAAAGGGGGAAAGAAAAGAAAGACTGCATTCATTCTTCTTGAGCAGATTGGAGAAAGGAGGCTGAAAGTTGGAGAAAAGTTTTGAAGGAAAAATTTGTTGCAGCAAGCTGGAGGAGTGATTTTTGGGCAAAGCTGGGCATAGAAATCGAGGAATAGAAGACAACAAGAGGTACAGTATGAACAATATTTAATGTTGTAAGTTGCACGCCGTTCAAGAGAAATCTTTGAGATTTTGTTTTAAAATCCGTACAGTTCGTATAGCGGTACAAAAATCTGTATAGTACAGTATGTACAGTCCATATCCGTGCAGTACATATTTTCAGTGTCAAGTGGCCATACAAATCGAGGCAAAGTGGGCACGGTTTTCAAGGAGTTTTGGGCTGAAGAGATAAGTTGTATTTCACTGTTTTGTTTTGTCTGCAAATGTATTTTTCCTGAACTTGAAAGATAAATAAATTTGAAGAGCTCTCTAACAACTCTTCCTGGAGAAGATTGAAAGGGTTTTGCCTAGGTTTAAGTTGACAAAAATTCTATTTATTTTTATGTGTGTTGTTGGTCTATTTATGTCCATATTTATTTTCAACATGTGTTGACAGTCCCATGTGTTTTAATCTGAAAATTTCAATTCTAGAATTCTTAATGGTGAATGTATGTTTATGGGAAAGGGCATCTAACTGGATGGGAGTGATAAAGTGAAATTAAAACTGGGTTGGGAATACAAAAATTTTTTTAGTCGTCAAATTTCAACATGGTATCAAAGCTAAAGGCTGAGAATTGCAGTTTGAAAAATAGACAGTGTTTTGGGACAAAAAACAGTGGTTTGGACAACAAACTTGATTTTTGAACAACAAACTCAGTTTGGACAACAAACTACTATTTTGGGACAACAAGGTGAAATTTCACACGCACTGAACTTTTGGGATAGCAAGGTGTGCTGGAAAGTTCATTTCTCCATTCTCTTGGTTTTGTAAATTTTGGATAGCAGTCATGGCCATGTTTGGATAGAGGATAGACTTGATGGGATATCCAACTATGCCATTTGGAAGGACAAAATCCAGGCAATGTTTGAGGAAGTAGCAGTTTGGGGCATAGTGTGCAATTGGTTGTACCTCCCATTGCTATAGATGAACTTGCTGAATTCACAAAAAATAATGCAAAGACAAAAATGATTTTGATGGACAATCTGAAGGATCATGTGGTTCCTCAGGTGAGAGGAAACACATATGCATATCAGATGTGGTTAGCTCTAACCACTCTCTTTCAAATTACCAATGAGAGGACGAAGATGGTACTCAAAGAACAATTGAAGAACATCAGGATGACAAAGGCTAAAAGTGTAGTTCATTATCTTGGCAGAGTCAAACAAGTACGTGATGATTTGACTGCTATTGGTGAGACAGTTGCACCCATAGAGTTAGTCAAGATAGCTGTAGTGGGACTTCCTAATTCTTGGGAGGTATTTGGAGATGCTGTTACCTCTAGAGAGAATCTTCTCAATTGGGACAGATTTTGGGATGATTGTGTGCATCATGAGATACAGAAGACTGGCAGTGGTGGGGTGAAGATAGCAGATGAGGAGGATGTAGCCTTAATAGCCAGGGGGAAGAACAAAGGGAAGGCCAAGAAAGGGGCCTCATCAGATGGGGCTAAGGGAAAGGAGAAAAAGAAGAAGAAAGATACAGATATGTCCAAAGTCAAATGTTGGGCATGTTAGAAGATGGGACACTATGCTGGTACGTGTCCTAAGATGAAGAACAAGGGGAAGAAGTGTTAGGTCGCTATAATACTAATGATTCCCCCATTAATATTGTCATTGTAGCCCTTATTGTTATTATTGTGCCCCTATTGTCCCCATATTGTTATTATTGTGCCCCATAGAAGCCCACTATTGTTATTGTTGTGTCCTTATATTATTATTATTATGTCGGCTTTGATTATATTGTGACCCGTTAGACTCCTATATATGGAATGGGGCTAAGGGAAAGGAGAAAAAGAAGAAGAAAGATACAGATATGTCCAAAGTCAAATGTTGGGCATGTTAGAAGATGGGACACTATGCTGGTACGTGTCCTCAGATGAAGAACAAGGGGAAGAAGTGTTAGGTCGCTATAATACTAATGATTCCCCCATTAATATTGTCATTGTAGCCCTTATTGTTATTATTGTGCCCCTATTGTCCCCATATTGTTATTAGTGTGCCCCATAGAAGCCCACTATTGTTATTGTTGTGTCCTTATATTATTATTATTATGTCGGCTTTGATTATATTGTGACTCGTTAGACTCCTATATATGGAAAGGAGGTTTTGCATTTGTATCATCTAAGAGTTGTTCATTTGTGTAATGTAAAGGAGGTTGCCCCCTCGAAGAGCCTGATTTCGAAGGCGTTGATTTATCTTTTCTTTTATTTTGTGAGTTGGTTGCATAACATTTGGTATCAGAGCTTTGGATTCTAGTGTTTCGCTGCTCCAAATAGGTCGTGGAATTTTTGCTATAACATTTTTTTGGCGACGTTTCAGAAGCTTAAAAAAAACCCATTTGAGCCGAAATCACTTTGAACCTTGGGTCCGAATTTCAGATATTTTCCTGCTATATCTTCGGAGATATGATCCAAGGAAGTTAAGGTTTTTGCAGGATCCCAAATTATATCTCAAACATGTGACTTGGGGAAAATCGTCATAACTGTTTTTCTGAGCATCAGATTGAAATTTCGTAAGAAGTTACAGAAAGAGGATGGCCTATAGTTTTTTGTATATTGGTTTCAGGTCGTAAGGTCGAAATAGTGACACGTGGCACTTCGTACAAGTTCGCTCTACTGAACCAGTCTATAATCAGGTCATCGTTGGAGATTTGACATAACTCTTCTTTGGAGAATCCAATCTTGATGAGACTTGCGGGGTTAGAAAGAGGACTCAGAGGGCTACTGCAGGACGCAATTTCAGACCTTGGAGATCTTAAATTGCAGAGATACAACAGATTCAATATCGAGCTCCTACAAAGTGAAAAAATGTGTGTAGTTTTTTTAAGGTTTTGCGTAAGTTTGGTTTGAAACTAGTTTGAAGGAATTCAAAGGGCATAGTGAAATATTATTATCATTAATGGATTCCCCGAAGAAAGCAAATGGAAACACCTAGTAAGAAACTTGAAATCTCTAGCATGACTCATGAAGAAGAGGAAGAAATGCAACATGATATATCTAAATTATGAGACCAAGTGGAACAAATTTCACTCACACAAAAGGTAACATAAGCTAAGATGGATGGTTTAAAGAAAGATGTGGAAGCTAAGATAGATGGTATGGAAGACAACATTAAAGATTGAAAGAAAGACATGGAAGGTTGGAAGGAAGGTTTGACAAAGTTGCTACAAGAAAGGTTTCCTAATGGCGAAAAGGTAGTAGAGGAAACTCATAATGAAAACAAAAGAAATGTTAATCATGATTTGAAGAATGACAACATTGAAGATTTGAAGAAAGACATGGAAGGTTTGACAAAGTTGATACAGGAAAGGCTTCTTAATGGCGAAAAGGTAGTAGAGGAAACTCATGATGAGAACAAAAGAAATGTTAATCATGATTTCAAAGACTCTAATGTTGGAACAAAGACCCACCGCGTTGCAAAGATCGATATGTGGAAGTTTGATGGCAAGGATCCCGTAACATGGATACTACAAATGGAACAATATTTCGATCTCCATAATGTGCAAAATACACAAAAGGTACACATTACAACTTTATATTTGGAACCAAATCAATTTGTATGGCATCGATGGCTTTGCTGTCGTAAACAAATTGTCACTTGGGCAATTTTTATGGAAGAAATGATATCACATTATGAGGATACAAAAAGCAACACCTTTTTTAGCCAATTGATATATCTCAAACAAAAGGGTTCAATAATGGAGCACGTTGAGGACTTAAAAAAATTGAATATAAGGGTAAAAGATTTTTCAGAGGAGCATAGGATTGATGTGTTCATAGGGACTTTAAAGGACAACATCCAACATGAGATTCGCCTTTGGGAACCTGAATCATTGGAGAAGTCATTCAGGTTGGCAAGTAAAATGGAAAACAAAATGATGGCAACAAGGAAGCGTTGTTGCTCTTAGCCTTCCACAACCTATAAGGTTGACAACACAACAATTGGAAGAAGAAAGAGTAAAAGGGCTTTGTTACAGTTGTAATAGCAAATACACTAAAGGTCATAAGCGTGTTGAGAATAAATTATTTTACATAGGTTGTGAAGAGGAGGAAGAAAAGGAACAGGAAACATCAAAAGAAGAGGATATACACCAAGAATAAACCTTAGAGAAAGAAGAAATGAATCCGACCATATCTTGTAATGCATTGGCCGGAATTACCACTCCTCAAACTATCAAGATAAAAGGACATATCTAGAAGAAAAAGGTAATAGTGTTGATTGGTTCGGGCAGTACCCATAATTTTATTCATTGTAAGATAGCCAAGGAATTGAATTGCTTCCTATATCGAGCACCAGAGTGTCAAGTGATAGTTTCAAGTGGAGGAACCATAAATTATTTTGGAAAGTGCCATAATATCAAGCTATCCATGGGAGAATATGTATTGAATAGCCCAATGCTTTCCATTCCAATGGGTGGTGCTAATGTTGTACAAGGAGTCTAATGGCTACAATCTTTGGGTACAATAGCTTTTAATTTTCAAGAACTTTTCATGAATTTTTCTTCAGAAGAAAAGGCAGTTGAATTAAGGGGTATCATAGGGAAACCGAGAAAGATAATCAGCTCTAACAGAATGACAAAGCTTCTAAATAAAGAACAATGAGGCGTAATTGCACAATTATGTTCACTAGAGGTTAATCATATATTTCCCCAGATCTCCAAAAAGTCTTGGACAATCATTCCAAGGTCTTTGAGACTCCCAAAGGCCTCCCACCTATTTGTGATTATGATCATGCTATTCATTTGATTCCAAGAAGTGTTCCTCCAAACATTAGGCCTTACAGATACCCTTATGCCCAAAATAGTGAAATTAAATGTATGGTTGCTTAAATGCTAAACGCTGGTATAATTCAACCTAGTCAAAGTTCTCTCTCTGCGCTAGTAGTATTGGCACACAAGAAGGATGGGTCATGGTGCATGTTTCCGGATTATAGGGAGCTCAACAAGCTCACTATTAAAGATAAATATCCCATTCCTGTCATTGATGAATTATTGGATGAATTGCATGGATCAATTTACTTCACCAAGTTTGATCTTTGTTTAAGATATCATCAAATCAGAATGAAGACTGAGGACATTTCGAAAACAACATTTATAACTCATGAGGGTCATTATGAACTTTTGGTCATGCCTTTTGGCCTTATCAATGCACCTTCTACATTTCAAGGTTTGATGAAAAATTTGTGTTAGTATTTTTTGATGATATACTAATCTACAACAAGTCTTGGAAGGATCATGTTCAACATGTTGACAGGGTTCTCAAACTATTGGAGGAGAAACAATTATATGCAACAAGTTCCAAATGTTTCTTTGGAGTACAAGAGGTGGAATATCTGGGTCATATTGTATCTCATGAAGGTGTTAAGGTAGACCTTAGAAAAATTAAATCCATTAACGAATGGAAAATCCCCACATCCATAAAGCATCTACGAAGATTTCTCGGGTTGACAAGGTATTATCGGAAGTTTGTTAAGAATTATGGGAGAATAGAAGCACCTCTAGTAACATTATTGAAGAAAGATGCATTTTCATGGATTCCAGAAGCAACGAAAGCCTTTGAACATCTTAAAGAGGCAACGTGCCAAGCACCGGTCTTAGCTACGACGGACTTCACAAAAATCTTTATTGTGGAATGTGATGCCTCAGGAAATGGAATTGGTGTTGTTTTAATGCAAGAAGAAAGATCCATTGCTTTCGAAAGTCGTCCAATCAAAGGAAAATATTTACACAAAGCTATTTATGAGAAGGAAATGTTGGCAATACTACATGCGCTTAAGAAATGATGACCCTACCTAATGGAAAGACACTTCAAGGTAAAAACGGATCATGATAGTCTTAAATACTTTTTAGAACAAAGACTATCTTCAGAAGAGCAACAAAAATGGGTCACAAAGATGTTGGGTTATGAGTTTGAAATCCTCTAGAAAAAAGGGAAGCAAAATGTTGTGGCAAATGCACTCTCAAGAAAGGATGAGGATGTGGAAGCATTGCTTTGCGCCATTTCTACTATCGAACCGGATTGGATAAACGAAGCAAGGGATGAATGGAAGAATGATGAAGAAGTGTGAGCACTTACTGAAAAGTTACAACAAGATTCCAATACCTCTGATACATTTCGCTGGAAAAATGATTCGTTATGGTACAAAGATCTCTTATACCTATGTAAGAATTCCCAATTCAAACAAAAGATTCTTATGGAATTGTACACCTCTCCCTTAGGAGGGCACTCTCGATTTTTAAAAACTTACCACAGAGTTAAGAAGGAATTTTTTTTGGGTGGCCTTAAATTGGATATTCAAAAGTTTGTGGCGGAATGTTTGGTTTTCCAACAAAATAAAGTTGAAACAATTAAGGCCCCGAGTCTATTACAACCTTTATTCATTCCAAGCCACCGTTGGGAGGAGGTTTCAATGGATTTTATCACAGGTTTACCTGAGTCCGAAGGAAAGAGTGTCATCATGGTGGTAGTTGACAAACTTACCAAGTATGCACATTTTTGTGCATTATCGCATCCATTTAAAGCAAGTAAAGTTTCTACTGCATTTATGGAAAGAATTCAAAAGATACATGGAAACCCAAAGATATCGTAAGTGACAAAGATCCCATTTTCATTGGAAATTTTTGGACATAATAATTTTCTTGTCTTGGTACTTAGTTAGCTCATAGCTCATCTTATCATCCTCAATCTGATGGGCAAACTGAGATAGTAAACAAATGTTTGGAAGGATATCTTCGTTGCTTTGTATCTGATAAACAGACACAATGGGTCAAATGGTTACCTCTGGCTGAATGGTGGTATAACACTTCCTTCCATACTGCGGCAAAAATGACCCCATTTATGGCACTTAATGGATATCATCCGCCGTCCATCACATCATATTTAAGAGAAAATTCAAAGGTTCAAGTAGTGGAAAATCACATCGAGCATCAACAACAGGTTCTCCAACTCTTAAAGGATAACCTCACTTTGGCGCAAAATAGAATGAAACAATAGGCAAATCAACATCGTAGTGAAATAAGTTATGATGTAGGTGACTGGGTATTCCTATGGCTACAACCATATAAAAAAATGTCCCTCAAGTAAGCTAAGAAGGATAATAAATTATCACCAAAGTATTATGGTCCATACAAGGTGTTGCAAAACATTGGTACGATGGCATACAGATTGGAGCTTCCTGCAGCTTTCCGAGTGCAACCAGTTTTCCATGTTTCATGGTTAAAGAAGGTTATAGGTGACAAACTCCCAATTCAAACAATATTGCCAGAACTTGACGACGAAGGAAAAATCATATTGGAACCTGAAGCAGTCACAAAAACAAGAACTCGACAGCTACGAAATCAATCAATTTTGGAGTATCTCATCAAGTGGAAGAACTTAACCGCTGAAGATTCCAGATGGGAGGGTGAGAATTTTATATAGAAGCATCTAGAACTACTCAAGCGTTGAGGACAACACTTTTGTGAAGGAGAGGGGCATGTTAGGTCCTTATAATACTAGTGATTCCCCCATTAATATTGTCATTGTAGCCCTTATTGTTATTGTTGTGCCCTTATATTATTATTGTTATGTCGACTTTTGATTATATTGTAACCTGTTAGACTCCTATATATAGAAATGAGGTTTTGTCATTTGTATCATCCAAAAATTGTTCATTTGTGTAATGTAAAGGAGGTTGCCCCCTCAAAGAGGTTGATTTTGAAGGCGTTGATCTATCTTTTTTTCTATTTTGTGAGTTGGTTGCATACCAAGAAGAGTAGTGCAGCTTCAGTAGAGGTGGATTAGTTTGCTTCACAGTTTGACAAGGACTTTGCATTTATTACTTCTACATCTAGTAGGAGTATATCATCCGATGTGTGGTACATAGATAGTGGGGCTTGCCGCCATATGACAGGTGCATGAGGGTTCTTTTCAGAGCTTGCAGAGAGAGCACTTGGTATTGAGATTGTACTAGGAGATGACCGCAATGTGAAAGTTGTTGGTGTGGTGATTGTGATTTTTGAGATGTAGTCTCAACCTCCTTTGAAGGTCGTGGATATTTTCTATGTTCTGGGGATGAAGAAGAACTTGATTTCAGTGTCTGCTATGGAGGAGAAGGGTTTTGATGTCACTTTCTCAGGAGGGCAGTTATTGATGCATCCAAGGGAGCTTCCATCACTTCGGCCAGAGTGATTGGAGTCTGCTCTGGGAAACTATACAAGTTCAGTTTTTAGTCTGCAGGAGCATTGGTGAGTAGCACATGTGGTAGCACTCACACTAGTAGCACCATCAGTAGAGACTTGTGTGAGTTATGGCACCGGAGGATGGCGCATATGCATCATGGAGCTTTGAGAGTACTGAGGGAGATCACTACTAGAGTTCTTGATTTAAGTGTCGAGTATGATGAGGTCTATAGAGGGTGTGCTTTGGGCAAGTACACCAGGCTACCATTCCAAGCGAGTGACAATAGATCTACAGGAATACTAGACTTGCTTCATATTGATGTTAGTGGTCGTATGTCTCACGTGTCTTTGGGTGGTTATGAGTATTATGTTATATTCATTAATGACTACTCTAGGAGGACTTGGATATATTTCCTGAAGACAAGAGGTGAAGTCTTCAGTCGCTTTCAAGAGTTCAAAGCTCTTGTGGAAAAGTAGATAGGTAGGAAGATTCGGGTCTTGAGGTCAGACAATGGTGGTGAGTACACCGATGGTGGGTTTTCTGACTTCTGTGCACACGAGGGCATTAGGAGAGAGTTCACGGTTCCTTACAATCCCCAACAGAAATGGGGTGTTTGAAAGGAAGAACAGAGCTATTGTTGGGTCTGCTAGAGTGATGATTCATGATCAAGGGTTGCCTTTGTTTTTGTGGGCTGAGGTCTGCAATACTGCTGTTTATCTTTAGAATAAGAGTCCTCACAGAGTATTGGGAAATATGACTTCGAAGGAGGCTTTCACTAGAGAGAAGCCTCATGTGGGACATCTTTGTATCTTTGGATGTCTAACATATTCTTATATCCCCAAGGAGCGAAGGACGAAGCTGGAGCCCATGGCAGAGAAGGGTATCTTTATGGGTTACAGTGAGACTTCGAAGGCTTATTGGATCGTCATTCCTTCTAAACAGAGAGTGGTGATTAGGAGGGATGTGAAGTTCGAGGAGGAGAGGGCCTATCGAAGATCATAGGATTATGATGAGAGAGAGTCAGATTTCTCCTCAGCAGGGAGGTCAAGTACAAGGAGCACGACCTCAAGGTTCTGGATCAACTGTACCTGAGGTACTTCAGTGTTAGTGACATTTGGGGCACCGGTGGTGAGTTCACCAAGCACTTCTTTAGGGAGTCCACTGGTACAAAGTTCACATGGCACTCCAGCTGACACAAGCACAGGTGCCGGTATAGGTTTTTCGAGGACAGGTGTTGGTATAAGAACACAAGGGTCAGTTGGCAGATTTTTAGGTTTACCAGACTAGGGGCAGAGGGTGAGTTTCCCTATGGGGAAGCTTCTTCAGGGAAGAGGAGGCCCAAGTGGCTTCAAGACACCTTGAAGGAAGCGGTGTTCGTTGGTCCTTCAAAGAGGGTGAACAGGGAGAGTGTGCCACCTGAGCGGTTTTGCAGTTATGTAGCCAAGGCTACTAGCATTGTTGACTCTGAGCCTACTAGCTATGAGGAGTGTGCCAACTAGGAGGTATGGAGAGAGGCTAAGGTGTAGCAGTATACCTCTATCATTAAGAACAATGTCTGGGAAGTGGTGTCTAGGCCTGAGGGCAAGTCAGTTGTGACTTCTAGGTGGCTCTACAAGATCAAGCATGTTGCCAATGGCAGCATTGAGAAGTTCAAGGCGAGGTTTGTGGCTAGGGGTTCTCACAGATAAAGGGAGTTGACTATGATGAGACCTTCGCTCTTGTAGCTTGGTACACTTCTATCCGTCTCCTTATTTCTACTGCTGCAGAAATGGGTTGGCAGATCCATTAGATGGATGTGAAGACCGCATTTCTGAACGGAGTTATAGAGGAGGAGGTTTATGTTGAGCAGCCACAGGGCTTTGAGGTACTTGGTTGGGAGACCCATGTATGCCAGTTGAGGCGAGCACCCTACAGACTTAAACAAGCTTCGAGAGCTTGGTATTCGAGGTCTGATACTTACTTGCAACAGATGGGTTTCACGAAGAGTGATGCAGATCCAAACCTATACTACATTGGTGTATGGGATGATCCGCTCATTCTTGTGCTGTATGTTGATGACTTGTTCATTACTGGGGTAGAGAGACTGATTAGTGGTTGTAAGGACGATCTTGCTATGGAGTTCGAGATGAAGGACATTCGGTTGATGCATTACTTTTTGGGGCTTGAGGTGTTGTCAGAGGAGGGGCATATCTTTCTGGGGCAGGGGCAGTATGCGGTGGATGTGTTGAGCAGAGTTCATATGGCTGACTGTAGACCCATGTCTACACCTATGATCACCAAATGGAAGAAGCTCCATGCTTCAGATTCTAGTTTGGTGGATCCCGCATTGTATAGGCAGCTTATTGGATCCTTGATGTATTTGGTCAACACTAGGCTAGATATATGCTTTGCTGTGAACACACTTAGCCAGTTCATGGTTGAGCCCAGGAAAGTGCACTAGGTAACTGCAAAGCACATTCTTCGCTACGTGCAGGGGACTGTTGATTATGCTTTGGACTATAGGCAGGGAGATGGAGTGAGGTTGGTAGGTTACACAGATTCAAATTGGGCAATGAGTGCTTCTGATAGGACAAACACTTCAGGATGTTGCTTTGGATTGGGTTCGACAATTGTGTCGTGGTTCAGTTGAAAGAAAAAGTCAGTTGCTTTGAGCTCTTCTGACGCTGAGTATATGGTTGCTAGCCAGGCTAGTTGTGAGGCCATTTGGCTTCACAAGTTGTTGTATGGCCTATTTGATCAAGAGTTGAGAGCGACGGTTATTCACTGTGATAATCAGAGTTGCATTAAACTCATGGAGAATCCAGTGTTTCATGAAAGGTCAAAACACATTGACATTAGATATCATTTCATTAGGGACTATGTTCAGAAGGGGGCAGTGAAGCTGGAGTATATATCGACAGAAGAGCAGGTGGCTGATGTTCTCACGAAGTCCTTGCCAAGAGGCAAGCGTGTCCATTTCAGGGACAAGATGGGTGTGGTGAGAAATCTTTCCTTAGTAAGAGGTAGTGTTGATTTTTAATGTGCCTTGCAGAAGTGGTTTCCCATTAGTTAGTCTCTACCTAGGGAAAAGTGTCCAAAATAATTATTTTGTGACTTTATAAAGTGAAAGTGACTTTATAAGTAGTAAATAAAATGTTAAATTATAAAGTGAAAAGGGACTTTAGTCATAAAGTAGAATGTGAGTACTTTATTTAATGGGTGAGTTAAAAAATAGAAAGTGAGAATTAAATGCACATTTATTCTCATCCCTTGATCTAAATGAATCTGAGTCATTAGATCTTAGGGTTGCCCAAAATTTATTTAGGGAAACAAAAGGGGGAAAAGAAAAGAGATACTGCATTCATTCTTTATGAGCAGATTAGAGAAAGGAAGCTGAGAGTTGGAGAAAAGTTTTGAAGGAAAAATTTGTTGCAACAAGCTGGAGGAGTGATTTCTGGGCAATGCTGAGCATGGAAATCAAGGCATAGAAGACAACAGAAGGTACAATATGAACATCATTTAATGTTGAGAGATGCACGCTGTTTGAGAGAAGTTTTTGAGTTTTTTTTTAAAAGTCCGTATAGCATTACATAAATCCATATAGTTCATATGAAATCCGTATAGTACAATCCGTATAGTCCATATCCATACAGTAAATATTTTCGGCTTCAAGTGGGCATGGAAATTGAGGCAAAGTGGGCACGATTTTCAAGGAGTTTTGGGTTGAAGAGATAAGTTGTATTTTGTTGTTTTGTTTTGTCTGCAAATGTATTTTTCCTGAACTTGAAATATAAATAAATTTGAAGAGCTCTCTAAGTTGGGTCTAAGTTGACCAAAAATCTGTGTATTTTTAGCATGTGTTGTCAGTGCCATGTGTTTTAATCTGAAAATTTCATTTCCAGAATTCTATATGTTGAATGGATGTTTATGGAAAGGGAGTCATAAGGTGAAATTAAAATCAGGTTGGGATTGCAGAAATTTTTTAGTCATCAAATTTCAACAAATCCTCATTTGTGGCACCATTTTTTGCTTCGGGGTTTTCGAGGGACGTTGGTCCAAAAATATTGGTGTTGATTTTTATTGTGTGTGCATCTATTTCTCAGTTCTTGGTTTTTAATTTCCGCAACGTATTTTTATGGTGAAGATTGCAATTGTGAATTATTCATTTATTGCCTTAAATAATTAAAATGCTAATAGTTTGGAGAATAATATTCAGTAATTGCGATCAAGGAATTTTCACAGAGCAGTAGTTGATCAGATTTGAGGCTCAAAGGTGGAAGAAGTATGATCATGCAGTTTCAGAGGGAGATTTGAAACACAAGATCCAAATTTGCGCAAGCCAAGCAAGGGTTCAATTTGCAGAGGAGCAGTTCAGTCAGTTTGTAGAGTAGATCTGGGTGCAGAAAATTATAATGGGGCTTTGAAGTAACAGATCTGCATAAGAAAGGAAGAGGAAAGCACACTAAAAGAATTTTGCAGAGGGTTCCCAACTTTTCCTGCCTGGAAGGGAGATCAAAATTCCAACACCAAAAGGTCGTATAGACTTGCTAGTCTAGCCAATGCGAGTTTCAGGGTCAACTGTGCGAGTTGCCCAAAAGGAAATTGAAGGCAGCGCGAGTTTTGGGAAGGTCACTAGAGGCTAGTGCATGAACAAATTTTCCAGTGCAGGATCAGATCTGCGCATTCTAGGAAGAGTGCTAGTAGAGGAGGCCAAATCTAGTAGCCGGAAAGAGGAGGAGATTTCCAACATATACTGCTCTAGTATTCTCAGAGTTAGAGAAGGTCGATTTATCTATAGAAAGAGGACCGAAGCAAACAAATCAAATATCTAGATTACCTAGTTTGCAGATCTGAAACAATAATTTCATTTCCAGTTACTGGATCTATTTTCCAGAGGAGGTACAAAAATATTTAGAGACAGAGGGAGACAACGTATTCGCCAGATCTAATTTTCGGGAGCATTTCTCAGTGAGCAGTGTGAATGGGAGGATCCAATGTGAGCTGTAGGAAGAGGGTGCGAGTTTGTAGAAGAAGTCAGGGTTGTTTTGCAGAGGAAACACTGAGTTTCTAGGTCGATTTTCTAGTTGGAGGGAAATAAAAATTCTCCAGTATTTGAGTTTCGTATTTTTTTGCAACTTTGTAGAGATGGTCATATGAGAGTGCCAAAAGAGACCATACTAGTTAGCCAAAATGCAGATCTAGGCAACAAGGGACAAGACTCAAATGAAGAAAAGAAACAGGGAATGTTTATGACACCAGATCTAGGTGAAGGAGGAATATGATACTCCTGTATGTCAAGAGGGCAAGGTACATTACAGAAGTCGCAAGGAGACCAACTAGATCAGTTCCAGTTGTTGCAACAAGACCATCACCTTGGCTATGGAGGCCCATTGTATGTAGTAGTAGGAGGATTGAGATGTCAACAAGGCGTAGTTAGTTCTTGACAGATAGTGCAGAGCTAGTTACAGTTAGACACTAGAGGGGCACAAAGACAGTTGGGTGTAGTCAGATACTTAGTAGACATAGCAAAGCGAGTTGCAAGTAGAGACTCAAGCTACAGTTGCAGGGATAGTAGATCAATTCTCAGTTGCAGCAGCAACAGTAACATTGTTAGAAAATCGAAAGGCAAAAAATATTTTCGTACTTTGATAATAGCTTATGATATATTTGAATTATATTATCTTCTTATGTCTTCTTTTCCTCAAGAAACTATCAAACCATAAAGAGCATGAAGATCGCAAGAATAATAGAACATAGTATGTAGTTCTTCTTTCAGGGAAAACCCCCTCTCCTAGGGGAAAACCCAGTCAAAATTCTCTTCTTCTTATAGAGCCAAGACAAAATGAGACATCCCAGACCTCTAGACCAAGACAAAGATTCCCTCCAAGCACCATGTTAGCTCTACAAAAGATTCTCCTTCAAACAAATCAAGGTCTCTCAAAGTCAAAGCTTCAAAATTTTGCCTCAATAGAGTTTCGAACTTCACTTCAGGTTTGGAATCTCGCCCTGCAACATCGGACCTGCAATTTGCACAACCCTAGAAAACTCGCACGTGTGAGTGAAAAAAGGTCAAATTTCAATTCTTCTCCCTTTGCTTTTGTTTTCTCCTTGACTTCTTGTCCTTTTCTTTAGCCTTTCTCTTTCTTTTATTGCAGATCGAACTTGTGATCATTAGATGCACAAATAGGTAGAAGGTTTCTCCAATATATACCTTTTCCAGTAGGTCGAATATTCAATAAGCACATTAAGGACGACTTGTCACAGGTAGGGCCGACTTGTTCTTGGAGGAAAAGCTGACTTTCTTGACTCAAAATAAATTTTCTTTCTTGATACAAATAGCCCAAGAAGGGTCTAATAAATATGACAAATTCTTTTGACTCATGACAAACCCTAGAAGCATGAAATGCATGCTTTGACCTTGGGGACAAATAAAAGAGCATGAAACCCATGCTTAACAATAATTTTCTTTTTCTTTTTTTTCACTTTTTACAATAAATATACAATGATATAAAATTTAAATATATATACAATTATGAAGATCGAGCATAGTTACATTTTTCAACAAGCATGATATCAGATGCAACACATACAGTGTTGGCAACAGTGCAGGGAGGCACAATGCAGTTGTCAGCAACAACGCAAATGCAAACTGATTCAACTACAAGGTTAGCAGGTGAATCAAAGTATGTATTGTAGCTTGATGGAGAATGACAATATGCTGTAGATGCCAAACACTAACAATGTGGTCCGACTATGAAGGAGAGATGTTGGGGAAGGAGCTCCTTCCTCCTTAAGAGGGAGTGTTATTTTTTGGATGGCATCGTAGCATCGCACATGTGTTCTAGTCTCAATTCGTGTCTAAGAGGCTAGGAACACGTGATCTCCAAAACCTAGAAAAGGTTTCACGAGATAAGCTTGGGAAATGCCTTAATGAAATTAATTAGCTATCATTTAAATATTTCCTAACTTAGGAAAAGTGGTCGATTAAAGTGAATTAATTAAGGAGATTGATTTATGCTCTAGAGAATTTCAGAAAATGACTTGGATCAAGTTTGAGATGATCTTAGACGTCGATAAGGATCTAAACATGGTCGTTGAAGCTCCAACAAGAGATTATAAGAGCAAGTTTATGGGATGGAGAAAGATACAAGAGAGAGAGTAAGAGGCTTGGCAAATCGAGCTATCTAGTTGCAATGATTTAACAAGGAAGAGAGTTCAAGCCAAAGAAGTAGAGCATTAGTGATTAAGGGAGCAATAGAGGAGAATTCCGGAAAATTTCCCAATAGTTTTCCATCTCCGGAGAGGTAGGAAATGGGAGGCCAAGAAGCCAGTGCGAGCAACTAGAAACCTTAGTGCGAGTGCTGGAAAGAGGAAGGCTGGGAGATCACCTGGAAAGCAAAGTGAGTCATTTCCAGAGGTAGAGGAAGGTTGGATGACTCAGTTAGAGTAAAATTGTAGGCAATACAAATCTCCTAGGCCAAGCAGTGCAAATTCCAGGTAGGCCGAGTTGCCAGTGAGAGGGTTCAAGTAGGCTAGAGGGAGGCCAAATTGATTGCAATAGGGAGAAAGTTTCTCTAGTTGATTTTGGCAGTACATTTCCAGAGGATCGCCAGCTGAGCATCGAGTCGTAATAATTTCCAAATTGCTGCATAATAAAATAAACCCTCATCTGTGGTACTGGTTTTCCTTTGGGGTTTTTCCGGGGATGTTAGTCCAAAAATATTGGTGTCAATTTTTATTGTGTATGCATCTATTTCTCAGTTCCTGGTTTTTAATTTCCGTAGCGTATTTTTATGGTGAAGATTGCAATTGTGAATTATTCGTTAATGGCCGTAAAGAATTAAACTGCTAACAGTTAGGAGAATAATATTGAGTAATTGCAATCAAGGAATTTTCACAGATTAGGCAGCAACATAATGTGTACCTTATGTGTACAACTTGGTGATCTCTTCACATACTTGCATACTTGCACTTCTGCACTTTCTTGTGTGTTAGTATCTTCTTGCATTGTCGATGATGTGCTCATATCAGTGTTTCTGAATGTTTGCCCTTTTAAAAATAGCATATTTGTATTTGCTAGACTATTGTGTAGTTTTTAGTCACAAAATGGACATTAGTACAATATCCATCTTCCTTCCGCCCTTTCTTTCTTTAGTCTTTGTGATTGCTTTCTCTGTTTCATTTTAATTGAGAACATGCTGATGTTCAAAGGAAACCAATTCTACGGATTTTTTTTTTGTGAGGTCTAGCTTTAATACGAACGCCTTGACCCTAAGAAGCCTCCTAATCACTGGGGACTTAACTGTCCACTAGGCTGATTTTACTCTTGTTGAAGATTGGATGCATATATTTATTAAATGTTCATAGACCAATGAAATAAACAACCAGCCAACCTCCAACAAATTAAAAAAATGGAGTTTCTTCCTTTGAATGAGACAACTTTGTTTGGATTTCTTTACGTTTTCCACCAGTTGCATTAAAGGTAACAACAGACTTTCCATATGGTAGTAGTCTGCACCTGGCTGGCTTAGAGTCTGACACAGGATGATAATGCTATACTTGTCAGTTGTTCAGCAGTCCTGTTCTTTCATCATATTTGGTTCTCATCAACCATTGGGAGAGCTGAATAATTTTGATACAGCAACATCATGGTTTTCAAGGGGGGATATGTTTTTTCCTTTTGTTTGCAGTTTCCAACTACTAGGGTTTTTGTTCTATTTCGCATAAACAAAGCCACAGTGCCTCTAAAGTTTAATACTTATTATGTCATGTATCATTTATAATTAGCTATAATGATTCCATAAGAATTTAAAATTGTGTTCAGCTCAGAACTGGCTTTAGGGTCTTGAAAGCAAATGGGAAACATCTTACAAGATCTTACAATTTCTTCATTTTTAATGATTATGATTTCACTCTTATATGAAGCTTCTCATACAAACATTATTCAAGCAACTGGTTAACTGAATGCATCTTGGGTCTCTTAGTAAAATAGTGTTAGACAACCTGATATTGCCAGCAGAAATTCTCAAAAACTTTAATGTTCTGCAGGCAGAAGTGATTTCTAAGAAGCTATTAGAAGAGTATATTATGGTGACAAAGGAATATGGTATCCCAGAGGTGGAGGAAAAGAAGAAAGAATTAATACATTACATTGAAGATGCACACGCACACTTGATTAAAAAAAATACTGCTTTGATGGCAGCATATTGTTATGACCCACTCATGGATGCATATCGAGAGCTCCATATGGAAGTAAGTTATTCAGTTTTTATTCTAATGTTGTTGATAGGTCATGATTGACTTTGAACATATTGCTGACAAAATTTCTCTTATCAGAATAGTTCTCTCTTAAATCTAGAAAGGTTTTGTAATACAATACATTTCATAAGGAGAACTGAAACATTTTTAAGTTATCAAAGGAAAGGAAACTGCAACATTAGACTGAGAGAAAGAACTCAAATATTTTTTATTCTCAAAGAAAACAAACAGTTCCTCTAGATTTAGGACATACTTAGGTTACATCTCTTCCAGTTCATTACCTTTGTGTTATCTTAGTCAATATGCAGCCTTTCCATTCATTTGCATGATCTGAGTTGCTCCGAAGTTAAAGGTATTTGTTGTTACTGCACATTTTTTCCCATAACTATGAGATACAGGTTTGTGCAATTACATTTTATGCTATTTAGTTCTCTATTGATCTGTTTTGATTCTTGAATAACCATACTGGTGTTTCCAGTTCAATTGAAAGGTTGACCGCTTTAGGATTTATCATTAATACTGGTATTGAAGAATGAAATATTGATGGGTAAATGAATGATGATTGTTACAATAAATGCTAAGTACATGTGTATTGTTATCATACTTATTTGTTTAATGGCTATCATACTTATTTTTGTTCAATCAATTAAACATTAACTCTGGGAACTTTAAAATTCGTAACTATTGAAATAATATACACTCTAATATTGACTCCAGCATCTCTAAAACTCTTAGCTGTTGAAATAATATACCTTCTAATGTTGGTTCCAGGATCTCTAAAATTCGTAACTCTTGAAATAATATACCTTCTATGAAATCAAAAAGCTAGAAAGATTCGTAAAAGCTTTGTGCGCGCAAAAGATCAGTGTGCTGACTTAAAAGAGGTTCAGTGGACCAATTATGAAGAAAATCACTCCACCTTAGAAGTTATATTCACCAAATGAGGATAGTTGTTTTGGAGTTCTGGAAATCAATAATAAAATTGGTGCAGCAGTTCATTCAATGTGTAAGAGAAGGAGAAAAATGCTGAGCAATTTCAGGATGAGAAACATTGTTAGAGGGAAGACAAAATCACTACCTTTTATGTAAAAAATTAATAAGTTTGTAATTATAGGTTAATTAGGCAAAAGGGCACGATTAGAAGGTCATTCCCTTCGCCAAGAGGCACCTGAGCCAATATATAAGCCAGGGGCCCTTCTATGTAAAATCATCATTCATTCATCAATAAAAATATATATTTATGTCTAATACTGAACATTGTTGCTCCATTTGGTATTATTAGAGTGGGTCACTCAGTTCACTGCTGCACCAGTCACGCCCTGTCACCATTCTTCTCTCTTCTGTTCCACGATGTCCAATACATCCGCCAGTCAAACTCACTGTCTGAACCTCGACCCACTGCGCCACCTGTCTACGCTGACACACTTCCACTCGACCACTGTGTTTTTTCCACACTATTGCATTTTCTCGGACCAATTCTCTGTGCCGACAACCCTGTTCCTTGTTCTCCTGGTTCCAACACTTTCCGACGCCCTTCTTCGCATCATCGACTGTCCGGGACCACTGTTCAAACCGTCCCACCGTGCCACTAACACCTTCGTTTGATTGTGGATCGGTCCCCGCAAGTTGTACTCCACCACATTTCCGCTTATCCAAGCTATTGCCTATGTTATATTCATTTTATGTTATATAGGAGTTATAAAATCATAAAGTCATATAAATTGAAATTAAATTATATTTGAATTAAAAAGTATATATATTTATATAGTTTAATTATTTAAAAAAAAGAAAAAAAAATATTATTTAATTAAAAAAAACTTATTTAGCTATAAAAAGGGGGTTCAAGTTAAGGGAGAAGGTTAAGCTGGATAAATATACATCACCACACACTCTATCAATGTCATCATTAATGATGATGAACGATTTTAACAAAAGATGATAGAGCTTGAGACTAAGGTTAATGGGTATGCCGAAAAAATCGAGGAACTCTAGAATTCAACAAAGAGAATAGAGTATCAGCTCAAGCAAAATTGTAACGAATTTAAAAGGGATTATGCAATCCTTTCAAATAAGGTGGATCAAAATCATAACACATCATCAATAGCTCATGATTGAGCAATGGCGAGGTTGACCTGTATTTGTGACAAGTTGAAGATTACACCTGATCAAATACCCCAGAATAACGAAGCTAATCAACTTCCAAATTCTTCGGATACATCAAACTCATCAGACTCACATGAGACCCCTGAGTCTCCTAAAGCATCTTCCATGCCCAATCAACAAAATAGTAACACGAATTTTCAAAACATGCAACTCTGAAATCAATACTCAAATATGTAGTTCTCGAATCAATACCCTTTCTTCACTACACCGATAGCTACGTATCAATGAAGAGGGAAACTGGAGCTCTCCAAATTTGACGGTAACGAGAAATGCAGTTTGCATGGTTTAATCAAGCAGAAGAATATTTTGATATTTACAGCGTTAACAATGATGATGAAAAGATTAGGCATGCACCCATGCAAATGGTGTTGATTTGGGGTAGCGTCAGATGTGCTCTAGCAATGAAAATTGGTGGAGAGGCTAAAACACATAAGATCTCCAAGACCAAGAAATGGTTTGGGCAGATTCTAACCAGTTTGGGAGATATTAAAATAATCAATATTTTTAATGGAGTTCCTAAGTCTAAACTTAGGAAAAATAAAATATTAATGGGTATTAATATAAAACTAGGTTAGAAGGTTCCAAAAGTCATGGATCAAGCCAAATCTAATCTTAGTCGTTGATTAGAGAGTTAATCTCGGTCATTGAAGGACCAACAAGAAAAGTATAAGAAGAGGCTTGAGGGTCAGTTGGAGGATACACTGAGGGAGACTAGTCAGTTCGATTTCTGGAGCGGGGTTAGCTGATAAATTCGAACTTGTAGTCTGGAGAGCAGCAGAAGGTTGCAAGTACGGAACAGAGAGTCAAGATCAACACCAGAAGACCAACGCAGAGGTAGAAGAGGTAGACACAGAGCCTCTCAAGCAGACGTAGAGGCAGCAACAGACTGCGCGGTCACTAGAGGGCCTGTGTGGGTGACATAGAAAGGCCTAGGGCTAACGCAGACAAGCATGGGCTAACACAGAGTGTCGGGAAGCTACAAAGAGGTTAGCCAAGCTGATGCTGGGACTGGGAGAAGTGTTGGAGAATTTTTCTCTCTGTTGGGTAAGCCAGTTTGGTACCTGTTGTACGAAAGAATTGCTGAATAATAAAATCCTCCCTTGCTGCACCGATTTTCCCACATTGGGTTTTTCCAGGGATTGTTGTCCAAAATAACCGTGTTGATGTGTTGATTCTTATGCATGTGTTTGTTTCTGAATTATGGTGTGATATCTACAGCAGAATTTATTTTAATGTTTATTGAAGGAATTTCATAAATAACTTGATGGAAATAAGTAGGCAAAATAAATCAAATGTTGTAGTGACAGAATTTTTACATGGTATCAAAGGGAGTAATCAGAGATAAGAAGGGAAAATCAGTTATGGGTTGAGACCATGATGCGAAGGCATCCACATCAGGAGACTCACACAGATTTTCAGAAATCTGCACAGGAGAAAATGATTTCGATTTCTCTATGTTGGCTTCCAGGCTGGAAGAAGAAGTGGCTTGTATGACTAGTTCTGCATCATCAGAAGTATGGTATATAGACAGGGGAGCCTTGCTGCACCGATTTTCCCACATTGGGTTTTTCCAGGGATTGTTGTCCAAAATAACCGTGTTGATGTGTTGATTCTTATGCATGTGTTTGTTTCTGAATTATGGTGTGATATCTACAGCAGAATTTATTTTAATGTTTATTGAAGGAATTTCATAAATAACTTGATGGAAATAAGTAGGCAAAATAAATCAAATGTTGTAGTGACAGAATTTTTACATGGTATCAAAGGGAGTAATCAGAGATAAGAAGGGAAAATCAGTTATGGGTTGAGACCATGATGCGAAGGCATCCACATCAGGAGACTCACACAGATTTTCAGAAATCTGCACAGGAGAAAATGATTTCGATTTCTCTATGTTGGCTTCCAGGCTGGAAGAAGAAGTGGCTTGTATGACTAGTTCTGCATCATCAGAAGTATGGTATATAGACAGGGGAGCCTCCTGTGATATGACAGGAATCAGGGCATGTTTCTCAGATTATCGAGAAGAGGAGATGAACTTTCAGATCACCATGGGGAACAAGGCAAAGTGTACTCCAGTAGGGAGGGGTATCATAGTTTTTCAAACAGAATCGTGAGAACGGTTCCGTGCTACCAATGTGCTGCATGTACCAAGATTGGGGATGAACTTACTTTCCGTGTCGCAACTTCAAGGCAAGGGCTATGACGTTTTCTTCCTCTAGGAGAAAGTATACGTCAAACACCCGAGTTGGAAAAAGAAAGTGCAGATTGGGATCAAAAGTAACAGGTTGTATAGATTACAACTAGAATCACTAATGGCATTAATAGGCAGTCATGGAGACAAGGACTTGAACGAACTATGGCATAGAAGAATGGGACATTTGCACCATGGGGCTCTGATTATTCTCAAGAGCACTGTAACAGGATTTTCGGATCTCAGTACAAAACGAGATGATGTATGCAGAGGATGTGCTCTAGGAAAGTATGGCAAGGCAGCATTTCCTGGAAGTAAAGACAGGGCCAAGAGTGTACTAGGATTGATACACGCAGATATTAGCGGACCTATGTCCACTAAAGCTTTGAGTGTGTGAGAATTCTATCACTGCAGCAACTGATTTACTTTTCCTACTTATTTAATCATAACTTATTCATGAAATTACTTCAACAAACATGAAAATAAATATTGCTGCAGATATCACACCGTAATACATAAACAAGCATTTGCACACATTGACACAGTTATTTTGGACTAATGTCCCCCGGAAAAAACCTAATGTGGGAAAACCAGTACAGCAAGGGAGGATTTTATTATTCAACAATTTTCTAGTACAACAGGGTGCCAAATTGGCTTACCCACAGATAGAAAAATTTCTAGCACTTCTTCTGAACCCAACGTAGACCCTACTGACCTCTGCGTTAGCCCACTGAGTCTCTGCATCAGCCCACTGAGGCTTTGTACAGCCTCTTTGGCCTTCTGCGTCACTCCTGGAGCCTCTGCGTGGATGACGTAGGTCCTTCTGGCTCTGCGCAGTCTCTGCTGCCTCTGCGTGTCTTCCCTTGGCTCTACGTTTGCCTCTTCTCGTTCTGCTCCCGTCTCTCTATTCCGTACTTGCTGCCTCTTGACTGTTCTCCAGACCACTGGTTCAATTTCTCAGCAAATCCCGCTCCAGAAATTGAACTCACTGGTCTCTCTCAGTATATTCTCCAAGTGACCCTCAAGCCTCCTCTTATACTTTCCTCGTTGATAAATCAACGGCTGAGATTAAGTCCCTAATCAATGACTAAGATTAGATCTAGCTTGATCCATGTCTTTTGGACCATCCTAACACAATTTCATGTTAATACACATTAATATTTTATTTCCCTAAGTTTAGACTAGAGTCTCCATTAAAAATATTAATTATTATAATATCTCCTGAATTGTTTAGAATCTGCCCAAATCCTTTCTGGGTATTGGAGATCTCATGTGCCCCAACCTCTCCACCGAATTTCGTGGCTAGAGCACATCCGATGCTACCCCAAATCAACACTCCTTCTTAGCGAGGAATGTGCTCTAGTAATACTCCTCACTGAGTATCACCCTGACCATCCGGAATCGGTCCCTGTGCTGAAGTTAAGCCTCCTTGCCCAACATCCTCTGCACTGTTGCATCATGTACTGCTGCCCATGACTTTGCTACTGCCATTGCTGCATCTGTATGACAGCTCCCTCTGTGTCCATGCTGTTGCTGGTAATTTCTCCCAACATTGCATCTGCCTTGCAACTCCCTCTTCATTCGTGCTGCTAACACACTACTTTTGAAAGGGGTTCTTTACCATCCCCATCTTTTCCCTGAAGTAGTCAAATTTTGACTTTCCAAGGGCCTTGGTGAGGATATCTGCCACTTGTTCCCTTGTAGGAGTGTAGCTCAACTGTACAGCTCCTCGTTGGACACAATCTCTGACAAAGTGACACCGGATATCAATATACTTCGACCTATCATGGAATACTAGAATCCCAGAGAGTTTTATGCAACTCTGATTATCACACATGATCCTGGTCGCCTCCATGTTTCTTCTTAATAGGTTTACCAGCCGTTTTCTAAGCCATATCACCTCACACGAAGCTGTGCTTGCTGCCATATATTCTGCCTCAGATGAGCTTAGAGCCACAAACTTTTGTTTCTTACTGCACTAGGAGGTCATTCCTGATCCAATGTTGAAACAATACCTAGAGGTACTTTTCCGATCCACTGAACTTCCTGCCCAATCTGCATTAGTAAATCCACTCAACCTGATATCCTTCCCCTTGGTGTATAAGAACCCATAATCAACTATTCCCTATAAATACCTGAGAACTTGTTTGGCTATTGCCCAGTGAGCCCTCTTTCGTTACACCATGAACTGATTGAGGGTGTTGACAATGTAGCAAATATTGGGCCTGGTATTATCTAGATACATCAGGGACCCTATGAGCTGTTGGTATAGGGTGGGATTGACATCCTTGTCTTCTGATGCATCAATCTTTTTCCAGTTGGTGATCATTGGTGTAGCCATAGGTCTACAGTCTCCCATCCCTAACCTTTTCAGGATTTCTATAACATACCTCCCTCGTCGAAGGAAGATTTCTCCTTTTTGCTGCCAAACTTCCAACCCTAGGAAATAGTGCATTCTTCCCAGATCCTTCATATCGAATTCTGTGGCTAGATTCTTCTTGCAGTCCTCAATGAGTTTGGATGATCTTGTTAGGAGGAGATCATCCACATATAATACTAAGATAAGTGGCTTGTTTTCTACAACCAGATAGTAGAGATTTGGATCCGCGCCACTCTTGACAAACCCCATCTTCTGCAAGTAGCCATCTATTCGACCATACCACGCTCTCAGTGCCTGCTTCACCCCATACAAGGCTTTCTTCAGTCTACATACATGAGACTTCTTCTCATGAGTCTCAAAGCCCTCTGGTTGTTCAATGTATACCTCTTCTTCTATTACCCTGTTTAGAAATGTCATCTTGACATCCATTTGATGGATCTCCCATCCCAATTGGGTTGTAAGAGATATCACAGTCCTAATAGATGTATACCTAGCTACTGGGGTGAAGGTTTCCTCATAGTCAGTCCCTTGCTTTTGAGCATACCCCTTAGCCACATACCTGGCCTTGTATTTTTCAATATTGCCATCTGCAACATATTTGATCTTGTAGATCCATCTTGAACCTACCACAGATCTGCTTTGAGGCCTTGACACCACCTCCCAGACATCGTTTACCATTATGGAGTTGTAATCCTCCACCATCATATCTATCCAGACCTAATGCCAAGCTGTCTCCTTGAAGCTTGCAGGCTCCCCATCCTGAGCTACTAATGCCTGATACCTATCTGGCTGTTTTTGCTCTCTTTTACTGTTCCTTGGCTCTCTGATGAAGTTCTCTGCATCATAAAGAATCTGATGAAGTACCCTGTTGGTTCTTCCTCTGCCAGCAGGTGCTTCTGTTCGCTACTCCTCCTCATCCTGAGAATCTTCCTGATCTGAGGAAGGATTCTTCACTTCCGTTGGTTGAAGAGGCATGACCAATAGATCCTCTTTCAACTACTACTCGGAAGGCATTTCACGAGATCTTTTGAAAGCTCTATTCTCCATGAACTTTACATCTCGTCATACTACTACCTTCCTGCTTCCTGGAAGATAGATTTTGTATGCCTTATCGTTCTCGCTATATCCTACTAGATACTCCTTTTCTGCAGGCTGATCCAACTTCTTCCTCTTTTCTTCCGGTATGCGACAATATGCTAAACTCCCAAATATCCTAAAATGACTGACTTTAGGCGTCTTCCCAGTGAAGACTTTCCCGATGAGGAGTTCTGTTTTGAACATAGACAACTGTGTTGCATGCTTCTGCCCACAGGAATTTTGACATATCTTAATCATACGACATGGCCCTAGCTGCTTCTACAATAGTCCTATTTTTTCTTTCTGCCACCCCATTCTGCTTCGAATTGTAGGGAGCTGTCCACTCCCTTTTGATGCCCTCCTTAGCGCAATAATCAGTGAAGTCTTTATCGACATACTCTCCACCATTATCTGAGTGCAAGACTTTTATTTTCTTACCTGTCAGATTCTCCACTAGAGCCTTGAACTCCTTGAATTGACAGAAAACCTTATCCTTGGTTTTCAGAAAATAGATCCAAGTTTTCCTTGAGTGGTCATCAATGAAGGTAAGGAAATTCTTGGCACCACTGAGAGCTTTGACAGACATAGGTCTGTAGATATCTGAGTGTACGAATCCTAGTAGACTCTTGGCCCTGTGGTTGCTCCTAGGAAATGTCGCCTTGGCATACTTTCCTAGAGCGTATCCCCTGCATACATCATCTCGTTCTGTACTCGGATCTGAAACTCCTGTTACAGTGCTCTTGAGAATTCTCAGAGCTCCATGGTGCAAGTGACCCATCCTTCTGTGTCATAGTTCATTCAAGTCTTTGTCCCCATGAATGCCTATTAGTGCCATTGGAGATTCTAGTTGTAATCTACACAACTGATTACTTTTGATCCCGATCTGCATTTTCTTTTTCCAGCTCGGGTGTTTGACATATACCTTTTCCTTGATGAAGTAAACGTCATAGCCCTTGCCTTGTAGTTGTGACATGGAAAGTAAGTTCATCCCCAATCCTGGTACATGCAACACATTTGTGGCACGGAACCATTCTCTTGATTCTGTCTAAAAAACTATGGTACCCTTTCCTATTGGAGTACACTTTGCCTTGTTCTCCATGGTGATCTGAAAATTCATCTTCTCTTCTCGATATTCTGAGAAATACTCCCTAATTCCCGTCATATGCCATGAGGCTCGACTGTCTATATACCATACTTCTAATGATGCAGCACTAGTCATGCACGCCACTTCTTCTTCCAACATGGAAGGCAACATAGAGAAATCAAAATCTTTCTCTCTTGTGCAATCTTCTGAAAATATGCGTGAGTCTCCTGAGGTGGATGTCTTTGCATCGTGGTATCGACCCATAATTGATTTTCCCTTTCTGTCTTTGCTTACTTGCTTTGATATCATGTGAGAATTCTATCACTGCAACAACTGATTTACTTTTTCTACTTATTTCATCATAAGTTATTCATGAAATTACTTCAACAAACATTAAAATAAATATTGTTGCAGATATCACACTGTAATATAGAAACAAACATGTGCACGCATTGACACAGTTATTTTGGACTAATGTCCCCAGAAAAACCTAATGTGGGAAAACTGGTGCAGCAAGGGAGGATTTTATTATTCAGCAATTTTCTAGTACAACAGGGTGCCAAACTGGCTTACCCACAGATAGACAAATTTCCAGCACTTCTTCTGAACCCGGCGTAGACCCTACTGACCTTTGCGTCAACCTATTGAGTCTCTGCGTCAGCCTACTGAGGCTTTGCACAACCTCTCTGGCATTCTACGTCACTCCTGCAGCCTCTGCGTGGATGACGCAGTTCCTTCTGGCTCTGCGCAGTCTCTGCTGCCTTTGTGTGGCTTCCTCTAGCTCCGCATCTGCCTCTTCTGGCTCTGCGCTGATCTCCCGTCTCTCTGTTTCGTACTTGCTACCTCCTGACTGCTCTCCAGACCACTGGTTCAATTTCTTAGCAAACCCCGCTCCAAAAATTGAACTGACTGGCCTCCTTCAGTATATTCTCCAAGTGACCCTCAAACCTCCTTTTATACTTTCCTCACTGATAAATCACCGGCCGAGATTAAGTCCCTAATCAACGGCTAAGATTAGATCTGGCTTGATCCATGTCTTTTGGACCATCCTAACACAATTTCATATTAATACACATTAATATTTTATTTTTCCTAAGTTTAGACTTGGGGTCTCCATTAAAAATATTAATTATTTTAATATCTCTTAAACTGTTTAGAATCTGCCCAAATCATTTCTGGGTATTAGAGATGTCATGCGCCCCAACCTCTCCACCAAATTTCGTGGCTAGAGCACATCCGATGCTACCCCAAATCAACAGAGGTGTCGAGTACTTCCTTACCTTCATTGATGATCACTCAAGGAAAACTTGGATTTATTTTTTGAAAACAAAGGACGAGGTTTTCTGTCGATTCAAAGAGTTCAAGGCTCTGGTGGAGAATCTGACTGGGAAGAAAATAAAAGTTTTGCGCTTATATAATGGTGTAGAGTATGTCGATAAGGACTTCACTAATTTTTGCGCTAAGGAGGGCATTGGAAGAGAGTTGACAACTCCCTACAATTCGGAGCAGAATGGAGTAGCAAAAAGGAAGAACAGGACTATTGTAGAAGCAGCTAGGGCCATGATGTATGATCAGGATATGCCAAAATTCCTGTGGGTAGAAGCATGCAACACAACAGTCTATTTTCAAAACATGTCTCTTCATCGGGCGTTGGGCAAGATTACTCTAGAGAAAGTTTTCACAAGGAAGACACCTGAAGTCAGTCATTTTAGGATATTTGGGAGCTTAACATATTGTCGCGTACCTGAGGAAAATAGGGAAAAGCTGGATCAAACTGTGGAAAGAGGATATCTAATGGGATATAGTGAGAATGCTAAGGCATACAAAGTCTATCTTCCAGGGAGCAGGAAGGTAGTGGTTCGACGAGATGTGAAGTTCATGGAGGATAGGGCTTTCAGAAAATCTTGTGAGATGCCTTCCGAGGGGCAGTGAAAAGAGGAGCCGTTGGTTAAACCTCTTCAACCAACGGAAGTAAAGAATTCTTCCTCGGATCAGGAAGATTCATAGGATGAGGAGGAGCTAACAGAAGCACCTGTTGGCAGAGGAAGAACTAGTAGGGAACTTCGTCAGATTCTACGAGATGCAAAGGACTTCATCGATGTGCCAAGAAACAATAAGAGGGAGCGAAAACAACCAGATAGATATCAGGCATTAGTAGCTCAGGATGGGGAGCCTGCCAGTTTCTAGGAGGCAGCTCAACATCATGTTTGGCTAGATGTGATGGTAGAGGAGTACAACTCCATAATGGTGAACAATGTCTGGGTGTTAGTGCCAAGGCCTCAAGATAGATCAGTGGTAGGTTCGAGATGGATCTACAAGATCAAATACGCTGCAGACCGCAGTGTTGAGAAATATAAGGTCAGGTTTGTGGCTAAGGGGTATGCTCAAAATGAAGGAATTGACTACGAGGAAACCTTTGCCTTGGTAGCCAGGTATACATCTATTAGGACCGTGATATCTCTTGCAGCATAGATGGGGTGGGAGATTCATCAGATGGATGTCAAAACGGCTTTTCTGAACGAGGTAATAGAAGAAGAGGTATACATTGAACAACAAGAGGGCTTTGAAACACATGAGAAGAAGTCTCATGTATGCAGGTTGAAGAAAGCCCTGTATGGGCTGAAATAGGCACCTAGAGCATGGTATGGTCGAATCGATGGCTACTTGCAGAAGATGGGATTTGTCAAGAGTGAGGCAGATCCAAATCTCTACTATCTGGTTGTAGAGAATGAGCTGCTAATCTTAGTATTGTATGTGGATGATCTCTTTTTGACAGGATCATCCGGGCTCATTGGGGACTACAAGAAGAATCTAGCCACATAATTCGACATGAAGGATTTGGGACGAATGCATTATTTCCTAGGGTTGGAAGTTTGGCAATAGAAGAGAGAGATCTTCCTTGGGCAAGGGAGTATGCTACAGAAATCCTGAAAAGATTCAGGATGGAGGATTGTAGACCCATGGCTACTCCAATGATCACCAATTGGAAGAAGATTGATGTGTTAGAAGACAAGGATGTTGATCCCACCTTATACATGCAGCTCATAGGGTCCCTGATGTATCTGGTCAATACCAGGCCAAACATTTGCTATGCTGTCAACACCCTCAACCAGTTCATGGTAGAACCAAAGAGGGTGCACTGGGCAACAGCCAAACATGTTGTCAAGTATTTACAGGGAACAACATATTATGGACTCTTGTACACCAAGGGTAAGGATATCAGATTGAGTGGATTTACTGATGCAGATTGGGCAGGAAGTTCAGTGGATCGGAAAAGTACCTTTGGGTACTGTTTCAACATTGGATCAGGAATGACTTCCTAGTGCAGTGGGAAACAAAAGTCTGTGGCTCTGAGCTCATCTGAGGCAGAATATATGGTGGCGAGCATAACTTCGTGTGAGGCCATATGGCTTAGAAAACTGCTTGTGAACCTATTCAGAAGAAAAATGGAGGCGACCAGGATCATGTGCGATAATCAGAGTTGCATCAAGCTCTTTGAAAATCTAGTGTTTCGTGATTGGTCAAAGCATATTGATATCCGGTGTCACTTTGTCAAAGACTGTGGCCAACGAGGAGCTATACAGTTGAGCTACACTCCTACATGGAGAACAGGTGGCAGACATCCTTACCAAGGCCCTTGGAAGAACCAAGTTTGATTATTTCAGGGAGAAGATGGGGATGATAAAGAATCCATTTCAGTAGCAGAAATGGATATGATGTTGCAGTGCAGAAGCAGTCAGTAGTAAAATGATGCAACATGATGAGTAGGAGTTGCAATGCAGATCCAGTGTTGGGAAGACGGACTAGCAGCAGCACGGATGCAGAGGGAGTTGCAGTGCTGATGTAGTAATGGTAGTGATAGAGCCATGGGCAGTAGTACAGAATGTAACAGTGTAGAGGATGTTGGGCAGGGAGGCTTAGCATCAGCACAGGTACCGATGCCGTATGATCAGATTAATGTTCAGTGTGGAGTATTATTAGAGCACAGTCCTTGCTAAGAGGGAGTGTTGATTTGGGGTAGCATCGGATGTGCTCTAGCCATGCAAATTGGTGGAGAGGCTAAAGCACATAAGATCTCCAAGACCCAGAAATGGTTTGGGTAGATTCTAACCGGTTTGGGAGATATTAAAATAATCAATATTTTTAAGGGAGTTCTTAAGTCTAAACTTAGGAAAAGTAAAATATTAATGGGTATTAATATAAAACTAGGTTAGAAGGTTCCAAAAGTCATGGATCAAGCCAAATCTAATCTTAGCCGTTGATTAGAGATTTAATCTCAGCCATTGAAGGACCGACAGGAAAAGTATAAGAAGATGCTTGAGGGTCAGTTGGAGGATACACTGAGGGAGACCAGTCAGTTCGATTTCTTGAGCAGGGTTAGCTGAGAAATTCAAGCTTGTGGTTTGGAGAGCAGCAAGTATGGAACAGAGTCAAGATCAACACCAGAAGACCAGTGTAGAAGCAGACGCATAGCCTCAGGTAGACATAGGGGCAGCAACGGACTACGCAGTTAGTAGAGGGCCTATGTGGGTGACGCAGAAAGGCCCAGGGCTGACGCAGACAAGCAAGGGCTGACAAAGAGTGTCGGGAAGCTACGCAGAGGTTAGCCAGGCTGATGCTGAGACTGGGAGAAGTGTTGGAGAATTTTCTCTCTATTGGGTAAGTCAGTTTGGCACCATGTTGTATGAAAGAATTGTTAAATAATAAAATCATCCCTTGTTGCACCGGTTTTCCCACATTGGGTTTTTCCAGGGACTGTTGTCCAAAATAACTGTGCATGAGTACCTGAATTATCAAAAACTCATTTCATTCAATCACATATCACACGACTTAAACCCCATCTCCAGGTTGAGCTTGGGCTTCATGACATCACTTATATAAAAGAAGCAAGACAGAAAGCAAAAGTTACTGAAAAGAAGCACGAAAAGATGTAGTGGCCAAAAGTCGAAAGAGTAGATTCAAGAAGAAGATTTCCCCAAACTGCGAACACGGATAATACAAAATATGTTCCACCACATAGTTTTGATGGAGAAAAAACTAATTTGGAAATGCAACGAATGAAAGAAGGTAAGTGCAAATTTTGTGGCAAAAAATGAGACCCTAAACATAGATGTGCTAAGGGAAAAGAAACCAAGAAGCTGTAAACATGTGAAACAATGAATGATTCCGACAATGAAGAATCAAACGTAGAAGGATTCGAAGATTCTCCACAATTTTCTCTAGAACTAGAAAACAAGAATATTCCGCAAGTGTCATTATTGACCATGACATGTATATTGCAGCCCCAGATATTAAAGTTAAAAGGACGTATCAAAAATAACAACATAATGGTTCTAATCAATACTGGTAGTACCCACAACTTTTTGGACTCAACTATGGCGAAAACGCTTAACATTTTCACATTTCCGATGCCAACATGAAAGTTATGGTAGGTGACGGTAAGAAAATTGAAAAAGTAGGGAAATGCCATAAAGTCAAATTATAGATTCAAGACTATAATCTAGAATCTTTGTTCTACACTATACCATTAGGAGGAGCGAATGTCGTCTTAGGTATCCAATGGCTACAAACCCTAGGGCCTTACTCTACCAACCATCAAAAGCAATTTATCAAATTTAAATGGGAAGGGAAGAAATACAAGTTATATGGGTTCCAACCCCCTGAGAATCAAATTGTATCATCATCCCAGATGATGAAAATGATTCGGAAGGGAGCACCAACTTATTTAGTGTAGTGTCATCATTGGAGATGCTAACTTCAAATCTAGTTAACGAAGAGTCACCTGAAGTTCAAGAACTAATTCAAAAGCACGAAAAAGTGTTCCAAGACCTTCCAATGAAGATGCCTCCTAAAAGAGAAATCGAGCATGCAATCGAAGTTGAATTAGGATCAAATCTCGTCAACATCAAACCATATCTATATCCACATCATCACAAAACCAAAATCGAGAGATTAGTCCAGGATCTTTTAAAATGTGGTATTATCACAAAAAGTAGAAGTCCATATGTTGCTCTAGTTGTATTAGTTCGAAAAAAAGATGGATCGTTTAGACTATGCGTAGATTACCAAGGGCTAAACAAGATAATGATTAAGAACAAATTTCCAATACCTTTTATTGATGAAATGATGGATGAACTACAAGGAGTTAAATAGTTTTCAAAATTAGATTTGAGAACAGGGTACTACCAAATAAGGATAAGGTTGGAAGACAAAAAACTGCTTTTCGAACACATGGAGGTCATTATGAATTTATGGTAATGCCCTTCGGATTAACTAATGCTCCAACAACCTTCCAAGCCACCATGAATGAGGTATTTCGTTTGTATCTAAGGAAGTTTGTGTTAGTGTTCTTTGATGATATTCTAATCTATATCAAAATATGGAAGGATCATCTACAACATCTGGAGCAAGTTCTCACCATATTAGAAGAACATCAGTTCTATGCAAGGATGTCCAAGTGCACCTTCGGAAAAGAAGTAGAGTACCTCAAACACATAATATCCAAGGAAGGAGTAAAAGTAGATCCTAATAAGATCAAGTCTATAAAAGAATGGCCCAAGCCAGTTAGCATCTCCAAGTTAAGAGGATTCTTAGGGTTGACTGGGTACTATTGATGGTTTATTAAAAGTTATGCCCATGTAACCACACCCGTAATGAACCTTCTAAAGAAGAACTCATTTCGATGGGATGTTGAAGCAGGAAGGTGTTTTGAAGATTTGAAGGAAATTATGTCTAATTCACCTGTATTAGCAACTCCAAAATTTTCAAAGCCATTTGTAATTGAATGTGATGCTTTAGGTTTTGGCATAGGAGAAATATTAATGAAGGAAGGTCACCCAATTGCGTTTGAAAGCAGGAAGCTCAACAAGAAAGAATGTCTCAAGTTTACATATAACAAGGAAACACTTGCCATCATGCATGCATTAGCCAAGTGGAGACACTATCTCTTGGGAAGTAAGTTCTTAATACGAACAAACCATAATAGTCTTCAACACCTCCAACAAAAAACGCTATCTACAGAACAACAAAAGTGGATCAAAAAAATTGTCACCTTCGACATGGATATATTACATAAGAAAAGGAAGGACAACGTAGTAGTTGATGCTTTGTCTAGAAAAGACGAAGAATCGTCATTATTGGCAATTTCAGTTGCTATCCCAGAATGGCTTAATAAAATTCGAAATGAGTATGCAAAAGATTCAGAAACAAGTGCTATAATCAATAACCTTCCTCAAAATTCAAGATTTGAGTGGAAAAATGATATTTTGTGGTACAAGGGGAGAATTTACCTACGTCCCAATTCTAAATTTAAAGCCAAAGTTCTCAAAGAGTCCCATGACTCACTATTAGCCGGACATGTAGGGTTCTTTAAAACCTACTATAACGCACATTAGTCTTTTTTCTAGAAGCGAATGAATAATTATATTCAAAAATATGTAGTAGAATGTGATACATGCAAGAGAAATTAAAATGAGAACATTAGGACACCTAGATTGCTCCATTCCTTAAACATTCCAAATCAGAAATGGGAGGAAATATCAATGGATGTTATCAAAGTGTTACATGTGTCTAATGGCAAGGACAAAACTCTCGTAGTAGTTGGCAGACTCACCAAGTATGCACACTTCATTGGAATGAAGAAATCAGATTCAGCAAAAGAGATCGCTGAGATATTTTGCAAGAATATCTACAAATTACATGGATTTCCCAAGGTCATTGTTAGTGATAGAGACACTAAATTTAAAGGGATCTTTTGGAAGGAGTTTTTCAAACATATCAAAACATACCTCAATATGAGTTACACATATCATCCTCAAATAGACGGTCAAACAGAAATTGTCAATAAATGCTTAGAAGCTTACCTTCGTTGTTATGCAACAAACAAACAAAGTAAGTGGGCTCAGTGGTTACACCTCACTGAATGGTGGTATAATTAAACTTATCACACTTCGCAAAAAATAACCCCATTTCAAGCTCTGTATGAATATGAACCTCTTAAATGGAAGGACTTAGCCATCACTGAGACAAAAGTTCCAGTAGTTAAGGGTCAGTTAAAAGAAACCCAAAAAGTCTTTCAAGCGTTAAAAGAAAATCTAAATATTGCAAGAAATCGCATGAAGCAGTGAGGCAACCAACATAGAACAGAGAGATAATTTGAAGTTGGAGAATGGGTATTTGTTAAACTTCAGCCTTACAAGCAATTATCCCTAAAGAAAAAAGGAAAAAACAGATTGGCGCCAAAGTTTTATGGATTGTACTGTTAAAAAGTGTAACTAGGTTCAGTCCTCATAATGACATGTAATTGTGATTTTATGTAAAAGATGTAAAGAAGAAAAATAAAATTATTGTAATGCTTGCATCATGGGTTTCATGAGCACGAGATTTTATTAAGGCTCCCATTGAGAGCCCTCAGGGATATTGTCATCTAGTCATAAAAGTATAAATAGTAATTGTCATGTATTGAAGGCATGTTACACATTGCAAAAGGTCAAATTTGTTCTGTAAAGTCACCCTCCAAGACCTTGTCACTAGCCCTCACTCAAGTCGGCCTACAAAGGTAGGATAATTCTAGAGAGATGAAGTCAGCCTACTCCAAGGGATCATGTCAGCCTAACTATCATGGAAAAACGACTATATATAGTAGTGGTTGGCCTCATTTGGAGGACATCAATTCGGTGAAACAAGTCTCTATCTCAAGTGCGCAAATCATCTTAGAAGGAGCCCTAAAGTCAGTAAAAGAAGAAGGAAGGATAGGGGAGGAAGTAACATTGCTGGTGGACTGTTTTGGGCTAAGTTTACCCTCACACGTGCGAAGGTTGCATATCTGAAGCTGTCAAGAGGAGGTCGAAAGATTGCAGTCACAAAAAGGTGATCTTGTTTGGGTGAAGTCTTCGCTAAAGGAAACCAAGTTAGAAGAGAAGAGTCTCTCTCAAGGAGGAGACTATTTGAGAAGCCAAAATAGTTCTAGGGTTTCTGTTGTCAAGAAGAGGGACTGCAGACCTACAAGAAGTGGCCGGAATTTTGAAGGAAGCCGAGAAAAGCAAGAAGAAGAGTATCATTGATCTAGGGAAGAAGAGGAGGCTTGCGAGTTGGTCTTGGAAGGGCTCTTGTGTCAATGGTCATTATCATGGTCTTGGTATTCGTCAATTGAAGGTTCTATAAGAAGAATCTATTTGGGTTTTCCTCTCAAAGAGTGAGGTTTTGGTCCTGGCTGACAACCTATATACTATGTCACTTGTCTCTTTATTGTTCGTGAATTGGTAATTGTTTTGATGAAAAGAACATAATAATAACTCAAGAAGAGAAGATCATAATCAAGAAGTAAAAAGACTCACAATAAATTATCATAAGTAGAGAAATCACCTATCTATTGATGTTATAGATTACTCAACATGGAACCAGAGCTAAGGTGATAAAGTCGAGGAGGGGCATTTAATCAGGGAGACACACAAGGATCGAGTTTCAAGAAAGGGATCAAAGCGAGTCAAAGAATACCAAAGCGAAAGTTCAATATCTACATCATATCGAAACCCTAGATCGAAGAAATCTACTTCAACAAGAGTCTTGGAATCATCATCAAGGAGGAAGCATTTCCGAGATCATCACTCATCCATCATCTAAGGAGTGGAAGCTTTTTCATAGACTAAGGAAGGGTAGATCGGAGAACATTACCATCATCTTCAAAAGGGTTTGTGAAGCAAGCTCTTTCTCATTAAAGCAAAGGTTTAACCTTTGAAGAACTCCATCAAAGTGATCTATCTCTCAAAGAGATCAAGGATTACTGTTGTAGAAAAGAATCTATCAAGAAGTAGTCTTCTACTATCTATATCACTATCAAGTTAAAGGATCAAGCAAGTGGAGAAAGCAGCATGTACTCAAGTAAGTATATGACTTCGTCTGAATCTATCAAAATGTCTTTTTGCAAGGAGAGCAACAAATTAGTTGGGGCTTCAAATTTTCTTGCATGGAAGAAAAGAATAGACCTAAACCTTATTGAGAATGAAGTCATGGATCACATCAAGGGGTCAATAACCCAACCTCCCAAAGAAGATACTCAAGCACTTGCTAAATACATGAAAGGGGAAGTGAGGGCCCAAGGGTTCTCATAGAATCCATCAAAGACTCCCTCATCCCATATGTATCAAAATTAGACACTTCGAAAGATATATATGACAAATTGGTAGAATTGTTTTCCGTAAGTACTGTAGGAGAAGTTATCTCTCTAAGGCAAGAACTCTACAAATTGAAGATCTCAAAGGAAGAAGGAATAACCCCATATCTCATGAGGATTTCAAAAATAAGAGATCAACTTCAAGATCTGGGTGAAATAATGTCTGACAGAGAAATGACCACTGTAATATTAAATGCACTACTCGAGGAATGGGGCAACTTCACTTCAAGTATTTATGGGAAGAAAGAGGCCACCCCTTTTCATTATCTATGGTCATTGTGCAAGATCAAAAAAACTAGACTGAAGGCAAAAAATGATGTAGGATCAAATGAGCAAAATCAAGCATATGCTGCTATGACAAAAGGAAAAGGAAAGTTTGGTAAATTTGGTCCTCAGAAGAAAAAGAAGAACATGGCTAAGGTTCAGTGCTACAAATGTCAAGATTATGGGCACTATAGAAGAGAGCGTCCTAAACTTAAAAGGGACAATAACAAGAGAAATAAGGAAGAAGCCCATATTACCGAAGAAGTGGAAGAACCTGAGACAAAGATGCCCAAGAAGGAGGAATTAAGAGATCTCTAGTATGACTGAGATAATCTCCTTCACTAAAAGTGCTCTTTAATTAGGAAGCATTGTAAATGAGATAGGATGCATCATATTAGAAAATGGCATCTTGGTAGAAGCATTAGAAGTAAGAGCTCATGACATAGGGTGTCTGTCAACTATGTAGGATATAGCTCTTGGAAACCTCATTGAAAGCTCAAGTGATACTTATGGAAGAAGGAAGAAGTCATCTAGGATGAGGCTCATCATACATCAGTCAAAAGGTAACATCTGCAGGATAGGATATGCAAGGTCCTCAAGATTCTTTGATGGAATCTTCATTTTAAGGTTCACCGATCATGAGGGTGTGAAAATTTCTAACCTGAAATTCTATTGCAACAACTGATTTGTTTCACCTACCTATTCTTCACAATAAGTTATTTATGAAATCCCTTCAACAAACATTAAAATAAATTCTACTGCAGTTATCACAATTATACAAAGAAAAATATATGCACAAGAACCAATCACATCAACACAATTGTTTTTGGATAGTTGTCCCCAGAAAAACCCAATGTGCAAAAAACGGTGTAGCGGATGAGGGTTTTATTAATCTTCAGCAACAATCACTTTACAAGGAACGATTTTACAGATAAACTGAGAGAAAACACCTGAGACTTTCCCTTGGAACTTTCTGACACCCTGGAGACCCTTCTCCCACTTCAGCGTCACCTCTACGTCACTTTGTGTGGTTCTGCGTCCCTTTGCATCAACAGGTGTGAGAGCTGCGTCTCCCCTGGACTGCGTCTCCCTCTGCGCTGTCTCTCAATACCCCTGCATCACCTCCTCCTCAGTCACTGACTATTGCTGATGCCCTCCTCTTCCTCCACCTTGCAACTCTCCCTCTGAAATCGATCTCCTTCTCTTTGAGAATTGATTTTCTTTAGGAAACTGAGTATCTGTTGATGTGTCTCCAAATGATCCTCAAGTCTTCTCTTATACTTTTCCTGTTGATGAATCAACGACCGAGATTAAGTCTCTAATCGACGGCTAAGATTAAAACAGACTTGATTCTCATCTCTTAGAAGCTTCTCACCCTTATCTTTATTAATACCCATTAATATTTTTATTTTCCTAAGTTTAGACGTAGGAACCTATTAAAAATATTAATTATTTTAATAATTCCTCATCCGGGTGGATTTTCTCCAAACGATTTCTAGGTCTTGGAGATTTCATGTGTCTTAGCCTCTTCACCAAATTTCAAGGCTAGAGCACATCCGATGCTACCCAAAATCAACATTGCCTCTTAGGGAGAAATGTGCTCTAGCAATGCTTCACCATAGAAGCATCACATTGATCCTCCGAATTGGTCCTTTGTGCTGATGCTTGGTCTGCTGGCCCACATCCATTGCACTGTTGCTTCTTGTATTACTGCCCATGACATTGCCACTGCCACTGCTACATCTGTACTGCAACTCCCTCTCAACATGCTGCCCATAGCACTGCCACTGCTAATTGCTGCATTGCAATTCCCAATAATTATCCATTTCTGCTACTGAAATGATTCTTCACCATCCCCATCTTCTCCATGAAATAAACAAACTTTGTTCTTCCTAGAGGCTTGGTGAGGATGTCTGCCACTTGTTCTCCTGTAGGAGTGTACCTCGACTGTATTGCCCCTCATTGGACACAATCTCTGACAAAGTGACCCCTGATATCAATGTGCTTCGATTGATCATGAAACGCTGGATTCTAAGAGAGCTTTATGTAACTCTGATTATCACACAAAATCCTGGTCGCTTCCATCCTTCTCCTGAATAGATTCACAAGCAATTTCCTAAGCCATATGGCTTCGAACGAAATTGTGCTCGCTGCCATATATTCTACTTCAACTGAGCTCAGAGCCACAGATTTCTATTTCCTACTACACCAGGAGGTCATTCCTGATCCAATGTTGAAACAATACCCAGTGGTACTTTTCCGATCTACTGAACTTCCAAACCAATCTGCATTAGTGAACCCACTCAACTTGACGTCATTGCCTTGGGTGTACAATAGTCCATGCTCGACTGTTCCTTGTATATACCTTAAAACATGTTTAGCTGTTGCCGAGTGCACCCTCTTGAGTTCCGCCATGAACTGATTGAGGGTGTTGATAGCATAACAAATTTTTGGCCTGGTATTGACCAGATACATATGGGACCATATAAGCTGCCTGTGCAAGATGGGATCAATGTCTTTATCTTCTGATGCATCGATCTTCTTCTAGTTGGTGATCATTGGAGTAGCCATAGGTCTACAGTCTTGCATCTTGAATCTCTTCAAGGTCTCTGTAGCATATCTCCCTTGTCCAAGGAAGATCTCACCCTTCTGCTACCAAACTTCCAACCCCAGGAAATAATGCATTTGTCCCAAATCCTTCATGTCGAATTATGTGGCTAGGTTCTTCTTGCAGTCTTTGATGAGCCTAGATGATCCTGGCAGAAAAAGATCATTCACGTATAACACCAGGATTAGAGGCTCATTCTATATGACAAGATAGTAGAGATTAGGATCTGCGTCACTCTTGACGAACCCCATCTCCTACAAGTAGCCATCAATTTCACTGTACCACGCTCTAGGTGCATGTTTAAGCCCAAACAAGGATTTCTTCAATCTACATACATGAGATTTCTTCTCATGTATCTCAAAACCCTCTGGTTGTTCAATGTATACTTCTTCTTCTATCACCCCGTTCAAGAATGCCATCTTGACATCCATTTGGTGAATCTCCCACTCGATCTATGCTGCAAGGGATATCACGGTTCTAATAGAAGTATACCTGGCTACTAGGGCGAAGGTTTCTTCGTAGTCTATCCCTTCCTTCTGAGCATACCCCTTAGCCACAAACTTAGCTGTGTATTTCGGCACACTGCCATCTGCAGCATATTTGACTTTGTAGATCCATCTCGAACCTACCACTGACCTGTCCTGAAGCCTAGGTACTACTTCCCAGACATCATTGACCATTATAAAACTGTATTCCTCCACCATAGCATCTACCCATACTTGATGTTGAACGACCTCTTGAAAACTAGAGGGTTCCCCAACCTGAGCTACTAGGGCCTGGTATTTGTCTGGCTGTATTTGCTCCCTTTTATCATTCCTGGGTACACCAATGAAGACCTCTGCATCCCGTAGAATTTGTCGGAGCTTCCAGTTCGTTCTTCCACTAGTAGTGGGTACATCTATCAACTCTTCCTCTTCGTGAGCTTCCTCCTGTTCTGAAGCTTTGCCTTTAAGAGAATTGCTGGTACTAGTTTCTGCTGGTCGAAGTGGTTGGACCAATGGATCGTCTTTTGACTGCTCCTCGGAAGGCATTTCTCGAGATTTCTTGAAAGCTCTATCCTCCATGAACTTTACATCCCGCTGAACTCTACCTTCCTACTCCCTGGATGATAGACTCTATATGCCTTAGTGTTCTCGCTATATCCCACAAGATATCCTTTCTTAGTAGTTTGATCTAATTTCTTTCTCTTTTTTTTTTTCGGGTATACAACAATACACCAAACTCCCAAATATCTTGAAATGACTGACGTTAGGTGTCTTCCCGGTGAAGACCCTTTCCGGAGTGATTTTTCCCAATGCCCTATGTGGAGTCCTGTTCTGGACATAAATTGTCATGCTGCATGCTTCTGCGCACAAGAGTTTGGGCATACCCTGATCATACAACATTGCCCTAGCTGCTTCCACAATAGTTCTGTTTTTCCTTTTTGCTACTCCATTCTGCTCCAGATTGTAGGGAGATGTCCACTCTCCTCTGATGCCTTCCGTAGCGCGAAAATCGATGAATTCCTTGTCAACGTACTCTCCACCATTGTCTAAGCACAACACTTTTATCTTCTTTCCTGTCAGATTCTCTAATAGAGCCTTGAACTCTTTGAATCGACTAAAAACCTCATCCTTGTTTTTCAGAAAGTAGATCCAAGTCTTCCTGGAATGGTCATCGATGAAGGTGATGAAGTATTCGATACGACTAAGAGCTTTTGTGGACATAGGTTTGTAGATGTCTAAGTGTATCAATCCTAGAACACTCTGAGCTCTATTGTTACTTCTAGAAAACATTGCTTTGGCATACTTACCTAGAGCGCACCCTCTGCATACATCATCTCGTTCGATACATAATTCTGGAACTCTTGATACTGTTTTCCTGAGAATTCTCAGAGCCCCATGGTGTAAGTGTCCCATCCTCCTGGGCCATAGTTCATTCAAATCTTTATCTCCATTGCTGCCTATCAGTGGCTGTTAAAATTGGCAACTAGGGCCAAACTCCATGTGGGTCATCTTATTTATGCCAATTGATATTTTTCTTGGATCCCTCTCATCGAGAGGTGTAGGATTGATCTAAAGATCATCCGATTCTGATAAGTATTCATAGATATATGAATTTATTTGTGTTATGGGACAATTTGTCAAGGTTGGCCAACAACCAAATAACCCCTATATATGATCAACGTTTTAGTATAAAAGGAGGTGACTTGAGAGTCATTTGTACACAAACTTCACCCTTGATTTCTCTCTACTTGTTTTGGGTTTTAGTGGAGGAGAAGTCTAAGAGGAGGAAGCCCTAGACGTAGGAGGAAAGGAGACTAAGGGAGCTGCCCTAGCCCTAGACTCTATCTAAAGAGACCTAGACACAGGCACTATGGACGTAGTCATGAAGGATGATTATCATTGGAGAGAGGCATGTACGCTACCCTAAAGGAGGCTCTCCTACGCAGCCCTTGAAGAGGCCTTATCACAGATAAAGAGACGTCCTAATTACAGTCAAGAAGGAGAAGCCTTATCACAGTCATAGTGATCTTAATGCAGTCATAAATAAAGACCTTAACTCTGTCTTGAAGGAGAAGCTTCAACACTGTGAAGGAGGCTTCTGTAACGCTGTATGAAGAGGCCTAAACGCAATTCTAGAGTGACCCTAACCGTAGTCTTAAGGATGCCCTAACCAACAAAGAGGGACAGAACAACGTGGGCTGTTTCAGGGTCATTGTGAAGGTCGAGTTGCTATTAGGAGGGCCAAGGTACCTTCCTAGAGGGCCGAGGCAAAGGAGGTTAGTTTCAAGCTATTTTGCGTTTGATGTGTGGGCTAGAAACTCAATTTGGAGGAGGCCTTATGCAACAACAAGGTTGTGTGGTAGGCCGCAGGCCATACCACCACAGCAAGGGATAGCATGGGCTATTTTGGGGTCATGTTATGCCCTAATCTTCAACGTGGAGGAAGAGGGTTCACACTAGGGTAGGCCACAAAGATTAAGGGTTGTTTGGGTCACTGTTTGAGGACTGCTGTAGCAGAATGAGGTGCCCTAACCAGTCACTATCACAACAGTAACAAGTACATGGTGCAGCAATGGTTCATGGTGAATACATGGGACAACAAGTACATGGTGCAACAATCATAGTGCAACAATGGTACTTGGGACTGCAATGGTACTTGGTGCATCAATGATGCATGGTAGAGCAATGGTACATGGTGCAACATTGGTACAACAATAGGAGTTGCAATGAGTACATGTTGTACAGTGTAGCATAGTGCACATAGGAGCAGCAATGCATAGCATAGCTCAACATAGTACAACAGTACAATGATGGGTACAGTCATGATTAGTGAAGCGTGATGAGATGCAACATAGTGATGATGGGTGCAACATGGTGCAGCACAATAAAGTGCATCATGATGATGAGGAGTAGCACAATGAAAGTTGCAGTATGGTGATGGAGTCACCTTGGAGAATTAGTTGAAGCAGCATGTCTTCAACTGAGTTCAGCTACCTCATGTATCATCTTCTTAGAGATGATCTATTCTCTTATTTAGATAAGTCAAAGTGTTGACTTCTGTTGTATATGTACTATCTCTCTCTCTTTTTGGTAAACTATTGAAGAACATATAAGAGGAATTGATCAAGGGTTTCCCCACATTGGGGTTTGTCCCTGGCTAGCGCCACGTCTTGTGTCCTCTTGTTTTGGCTTGTCTTCTGCGATTTATGTTTATGTCTATCTGCAATTTACTATTATGCTGATGTGATTGCTAATCTGGAAAAGATATTTAGCTAACTGTGAAAATTGAAATAAATTGCTCTAAGCATAGAACATACCTAAAATTAACAGTGCCATTAGAGATTCTAGCTATAATCTATACAGCATGTTACTTCTGATTCCAATCTGGGCATTCCTTTTCCAACTCGAGTGTTTGACATATACTTTCTCCTTAATGAAGAAAATGGCATAGCCCTTGTTTTGAAGTTGAGATACAGAGAGTAAGTTCATCCCCAATCCTGGCACATGCAACACATTAGTTGCTCGACGCTGCTCTCCTGCTTCGGTTTGAAAGACTACAGTACCTCTTCCTACGGAGGTACACTTTGCCTTATTTCCCATGGTGATCTGAAAATTCATCCTTTCTTCCTGATAATTCGAAAAACATTCTCGAATTCCTGTCATATGCCAGGAAGCTCCACTATCTATATACCAAACCTTAGAGGAGGCAAAGCTTGCTAGGCAAGCGACTTTTTCTTCCAATCTGGAAGCTAACATAGAATAATCATGATCCATGTCCCTCGTGCTTTCTTCTGGAAATCTGCGTGAGTCCCTTTGAGTTGATGCCTCTGCATCATGCTCCTGACCCATAGCTGATTTTTCTCTCCTATTGTCGAATCTCCACTCTGATACCATGTGAAATTTCTAACCCGAAATTCTACTGCAACAACTGATTTATTTCACCTACTTATTCTTCATAATAAGTTATTTACGAAATCCCTTTAGCAAACATTAAAATAAATTCTGTTGCAGTTATCACATAATTACATAGAGAAAAATATATGCACAAGAACCAATCACATCAACACAGTTGTTTTTGGACAATTGTCCTTGGAAAAACTCAATGTGGGAAAATCGGTGCAACAAATGAGGGTTTTATTAATCTTTAGCAACAATCGCTTTACAAGGAATGATTTTACAGAGAAACTGAGAGAAAACACTGGAGACTTTTCCTTAAAAACTTTTTGACACCCTGGATACCCTTCTCCCACTTCAGCGTCACCTCCACGTCACTCTACGTGGTTCTGCATCCCTCTACGTCAGCCTGCGTGAGAGCTGCGTCTCCCCTGGATTGCGTATCCTTTTGCGTTGTCTCTCAATACCCCTGCGTCACATCCTCCTCAGTCACTGACTGCTGCTGATGCCCTCCTCTTCCTCCACCTGGCAACTCTCCCTTTGAAATTGATCTCCTTCTCTTTGAGAATCGATTTTCCTTGGGATACTGAGTATCTGTCGGTGTGTCTCCAAATGATCCTCAAGTCATCTCTTATACTTTTCCTGTTGATGAATCAATGGCCAAGATTTAGTCTCTAATCAACGACTAAGATTAAAACTGACTTGATCCTCGTCTCTTACAAGCTTCTCACCCTTATCTTTATTAATATCCATTAATATTTTTATTTTCCTAACTTTAGACTTAAGAACCTATTAAAAATATTAATTATTTTAATAATTTCTCTTCTGGGTGGATTTTCTCAAATCGATTTCTGGGTCTTGGAGATCTCATGTGCCTTAGCCTCTCCACCAAATTTCAAGGCTAGAGCACATTTGATGCTACCCAAAATCAACGGAGGGGAAGTAAGTGTTTCAACAAGAATTCCAAATTTGGAGAATTCATCAGATGATAGTATGATGACATAACAGTGAAGCAGATCAAGGAAATGAAGCTCCGTTATCAAAGGAAGCTACTACAGGAAGTCTAGATGACCCAAAAGAACGATGAGGTATGTATGCTTACATTTGATATTATGAAAGTCATGTCATATGGTTGTAGATAACATGGATCACTGCTCTATCTTGAGAAGCATGATCAAAGAAAGGATCTCCTCCTCAAAGGGATGCAGGAATTTATGGGCCACATATTCACTAGATGAAATCAACATAATATGTCCTCATATGAAGTATGAGGTTATTGAGGAACTTTGATTGGAAGCTCTTGGGAGTGAAATTTGTGAAGAAAGGAAGGAAGAGATCATGGAATATACAACAATGGTAAAGGCAATCAACATCCGAAAGACCAAGAAGATTTGACTATGATATCTCCCAGAAAGATATGAAGACTCTAATGGAAGTCTGGAAAAGATGGAGACCCTTGACAATACATATCTTTAGGAGATGTGTCAACATGTATGCAGGATGCTGATGCCTACAGGAAGATGCCATGATGAAGGACCATCGCAAAGGTAATTGTGATTTAAGTGATTATTTCTTATTTTTTTGAACAAGTATCTGGATGGGCTTATGCAGGACTGCCAAAGGAAGGACTGTGGATGTCTTCCCAGAGGACGATGTAGAAGGATGTAAGATCCTTCAGAAGAACATCATATGGAGAAGGCAACATGACATGAAGCAAGATCAGATGTAGACTGATGGATCGCTTTCTGATCAAAGGAATGATGACATGACTAACTCATAGATGAAAGTGATGGATGCTCTGTGCCCTATGAAGAAGTCCCAAAAGATGAAGACTCCGTGACAAAGAAGAAATTCATGACATCAAAGGAAGGAGTTCTTCAAGTTGCTAATTGTCCCATCATCTCCACCCAAGGAACTGCGGTAGGTCCCTAATTAAGAGGAAGCCTGGAAACAAGTTTCTTACTTGGAAGAAACTTGGAAATTCCAAAGCCAAGAGGGAGTTTAGGTACATTCCTTCCATAGGAATGAGTACATTCCTTTAGTGGAATAGATATGTCCTCCCTAATTGAGAGGGAGAGATAGACACATCATTCTGGTCTTTGTTGGTTTCTGGTAGTATCAGATGTGCTCTAAGTCTCAAAATTTGCAGGTAGGCTAGGACACTTGTATTCTAGAATACCAAGAAATCGTCTTGGGAAATTCCACCCGGAGACAGTTTAATTAAAATAATTAATTATTTTTAATGGATGCCTAAGTCTAAACTTAGGAAATTAAAATAATTAAAGGGTATTGATTAAACTGGGAGTGAAACTTCTAGAAGAAGATGAGGAACAAGTCAAAATGATCTGATCCGTTGATTAGAATCTAATCTGGGCCATTGGTTGATCAACAAGAGGATTATAAGAAGAGGTTTGATGGGCATTTGGAAAACACATTGAGGGAAAGATCAAAGATCGATTTTCTCAAGAGAGCAGCACAACAGTTGCTGGAGAGGTCATCGAGGAGATTTCTTGTAGTGAGGGGTAGGGTTAGTTTTCCGGTTAGAGAGTTTCCTGATCTAGGGATACATTGCAGAGGAGGCAAAGAGAGATCCAGAAGAGGCAACGCAGAGCCATGCTAGGTAGTGTAGAGCCACGCTGAGGCAACGCAGAGCCACGCTGGGCAGTGTAGAGCCACGCTGAGGCAACGCAGAGCCTGAGAGGAGATTCAAAATTTGCTGGAGAGTCGAGTTCTAGAGCCAGAAGCTGAGGTGTGAGACCAGAAGGGCAGAGAGTCGAAGTTCCAAAGGCAAATCGACCAACAAAAAGGGTGACACAGAGCCTAGAAGCTGTGATACAGAACTGCGTAGGATGATGCAAAGGCAGTATGGGGCTTGCCATCCAGAGCCTGGATCAATATTGAATCTCCAATGATAGTGTGAGGTATTTATCACTAATTTCTCTGCCACTCAGATTTTCTATATAGGATAGCCAGTAAGGCATTCGAAGAATTGTATTCAGAAACTATTGCATAATAATACAAACCCTCAGCTGTTGCACCAGTTTTCTTGCATTGGGTTTTTCTAGGGACATTTGTCCAAAGACATTGGTGTCACTTATGTGTGTGTTATTTCTTCTTGCTTAGTTCTTGTTTCCACATATTATTTATGTTGTGAAGACTGCAGTTGTATTTATTTTGATGTTTATTGTGTAATAATGTAAATAACTTGTAAGAGAATTAGCAAATAGGAGAAATATCATCAAATTGTTGTAGTAGGGAATTTGGGTCTCCAAATTTTCACAGTGTTCACTTGGGAAGACATAATGGAGGATTGGGTAATCATTTGGCATCTGATGCTCTTTGAGGATGAGATAGGGCATCCAAGATAAGAGTAGTCGTAGAGGACCAATATTCTTTGAGGACTGGGAATCCAAGATAATAAGAGTCTTGATGGAACACACCCTGAGAACCTGAGTGGGGTATGTTCCGGGAGAGACAATGATGAGAGTGTCTATAAATCATTGGTCTCATCAGCATTGAGCTCAGATCTTGTGGAGAGATAGAGCTATTAGTCAAGGCCTTGCTATATGACAATGCTGGTAGATACGATGCTATATAGATGGGTTACCAATCCGATTCTTCGTATGAGAAATTTTCAGATTGAGAATGACCAAGTACCATTATGAATACCTCCCTAGTTAAGAGGGAGTGTTGAAAAGTGTAACTAGGTTTGGTCTTTATAATGACATGTAATTGTGGTTTTATGTAAAAGATGTAAAGAAGAAAAATAGAATTATTGTAATGCTTGCATCATGGGTTTCATGAGCAAGGGATTTTATTTCTAGTTAAGGCTCCCATTGAGGGCCCATAGGGATATTGACATCTAGTCTTAAAAGTCTAAAGAGTCATTGTCATGTATTGAAGGCATGTTACACATTGTAAAAGGTCAAATTTGTTTTGTAAAGTCACCCTCCAAGACCTTGTCACTAGTCCTCACTCAAGTCAGCCTATAAAGGGAGTATAATTCTAGAGAGATGAAGTCGGCCTACTCCAAGGGATCATGTCGGCCTAACTGTCATGGACAAATGACTATATATAGAAGTGCTCGGCCTCATTTGAAGGACATCAATTCAGTGAAGCAAGTCTCTATCTCAAGTGCGCAAATCATCTTAAAAGGAGCCCTAAAGTCAACAAAGGAAGAAGGAAGGACAAGAAGGAAGTAACATTGTTGGTGGATTGTTTTGGGCTAAGTTTACCCTCACACGTGCGAAGGTTGCAGATCCGATGTTGTCAAGAGGTCAAAAGATTGCAGTCACAAAAATGTGATCTTGTTTGGGTGAAGTCTTCGCTAAAGGAAGCCGAGTTAGAAAGAGGAGTCTTTCTCAAGGAGTAGACTATGTGAGAAGCCAAAACAAATCTAGGGTTTCCGTTGTCAAGAAGAGGGTCTGCAAACATATAAGAAGTGGCCGAAATTCTGAAAGAAGCCGAGAAGAGGAAGAAGAAGAGTAGTGTTGATCTAGGGAAGAAATGGAGACTTGTGACTTGGTTTTGGAAGGGCTCTAGTGTCAAGGGTCTTTATCATGGTCTTGGTATTCGTCAATTGAAGGTTCTATAAGAAGAATTTGTTTGGGGTTTCCTCTCAAATAGTGAGAGGTTTAGTCCCTGGATAACAACCTATATACCATGTCACTTGTCTCTTTATTGTTCGTGAATTGGTAATTGTCTTGATGAAAAGAACATAATAATAACCCAAGAAGAGAAGATCATAATCAAGAAGTAAAAATACGATCACAAGCTATTATCGTAAGTAGAGAAATCAACTATCTATTGATGCCTTAGATTTCTCAACATGTACCAGATTAACAAAAAGATCAGCCATGTAGCGTATAGATTAAGTCTTCGAGATAATAGTCGAGTTGACAACGTTTTCCATGTATCTTGTCTTAAAAAGGTGTTGGGAAAACACCAATCAACACAAACAACGCTTCCAATATTAGATGATGAATGCAAGTTCATTTTAGAACCAGAAGGGATTGTTACCATCAGGGAAAGGAAATTATGATCTCGAGTAATTAAAGAGTACCTTATCAAATGGAAGAACTTACCAGAAGAAGAAGCTCTTTGGAGACAGAAACATTTCGTCAACAACACATGTCGTCACATATGCTTTGAGGACAAAGCATCTTTTCGAGAGGAAGGCAATGTTATTTAAAAATTTAATAAGTTTGTAATTATAGGTTAATTAGGCAAAAGGGCACGATCGGAAGATCATGCCCTTTTGCCAAGAGGCACCCAAGGCAATATATAAGCTAGGGGCCCTTCAATGTAAAATCATCATTCATTCATCAATAAAAATATATATTTGTGTCTAATACTGAGCATTATTGCTCCACTGCCAATGTTTGCTTGATGCAACAAGCTAAAATGCATTGAATAAAGTCACTTGCCCTATTAAGAAAATAGTCTTGGAGGTATTTTAGATGCATCTAGGTGAAATGCATTGAATAAATCAACTTTCCCTGCAAAGAAAATTGCGTAAGTGGCTAGGCAAGTGCGTTGAGGTTAAAATATGTCTCTTTAGCAAGTTGTCTCCTCAAGAAGATTTCTTGAACCAAAAGTTAGATACGTCAGAGTTCAAAGTGTTATGGAAATAATATTTAAGTGCTAATTAATAAATAATTAGCATATTGAAGAGACAACGTCTCCAAGGACATTACTATTCATAAAGGGGCATCTTGCCTAGTATATAAGCACGACCCTCATTTGTAACAATAACATATTATATCTCATGTATATTCAACTTTCTTATATAAATATTTACTGTCCTATAATGGATATTTACATATTCTAGATAATCTGAATATTTTGGTGAGTACAAACTTTGTTTGTTAATCGTAGCCTTTGGCCATCAACTTTTTGTCAAGAATTTTTTTAAGGGTCTATATTCTGCTATCCATCATACCTTTAACTATATATATATATATATATGAAAAAATAAAATTTAAAAATTATTATAATAAAAATATTAAAAAATTAAAATTATTTTACTTATATATAAATCTATTACTTAAAAAATTATTATTAAAATAATTGAAATAATTATATTAAAAAAAATTATTATAAAAACAAAAGAAAAATTAAAAATTCTTATTTGAAAAACAAAAAGCTGAAAAAAAATCATTGAAGCAATCGCAGATGCTCCGAAAGCCCCTCAATCACGGTCGTACTGTTGTCTTGTTGCCATTCGAAAAACCACCCGTGCTTCTTTGTGCCATCATCGAAGTCCTGTCGCTGCCCATGAAACCAATGAATAGTCGCGACTACCGTCAGTCCCAGTCGTGGCCTTGTCATCGTGCGTGCAACCAAACATTGAACAGTCAACTGCCATACGACACCGCTGCTATGCAATGAACTCAGAATGCTACCATTTTGCGCTTCAAACGTCTCCTTATAGGCAACGTAATAAGTATCACAATGATAGTCTTGGACACAAAGGGAAGCAAATATCGCAACAGGGCACAAGTAAGGATTTGCATCATAAGAGATAGGACACAACAAGTCTAAGAAAACAGGAAAAAAAATTGCATACCCTAACTAACTTATAAGCACGATAGGTTTTAAAAGAAATTAGGGATGCTACATCGTTAGGCAAATTAAAGTGTAATATTATTGAAAGCTTATACTAAATTAATGGATTTAAAAGGATTTTCAAGGCATATGTATTTAAGTTCGAGTAAATGATGTTATATAATAAACATTTCATTTAAGAAAAAAAGGTGTAATATATATTAGATAAGATTTTATGTAGTCAAAGGGGTATTTTAAATATAAAATACAAAAGAAAAAATAAAATAAAGGATTTAAAAAAGAAAAGAAAAAAACAGAAGTTGGTATAATTATTAAAAAAAAGGAGTGTTATTATATTATAGTGATACTCTCACACTCTATGTACCTACTATTAATGAAATACAAGGAGTGAGTTCAAGGTTAAGTTTTAGTGTGAAATTGTGAACAAATAAATCAATGTTTTGGATTAAATGTTTGTTTTGTAAAACATGATTGTTAGATTTCTTTAAAACCTAGTAACTGATTCACAATTTTCTAAGTGTATAACCAGAAATACAAACCACTGCTACACCAGAAACTTAAATTGCAAATTCATTGAGTTTTCTAACTTAGCATGTACAATGGAAATTAATAATAAATCAGAGGGCAAACACACTCAACACTTAGAACACAAGATATACCCAGGAAACCCCAACTCGGGGGGAAAATCTACGAATTATGTGTGTTTTTTATTATCTTCAGCAAAAGGATAATCTTCAGAAAATTTACAGCAAGGGAAAACTTCCCTTTCACCATAGGAAAACAACTGATCCGCTTCTAAGATAAATCAATCTTCTTTATGCACACTCAATCTGCCAAATGGCTGTGAAATTCAACCTATCTATGCCCTGTACAGACGCATAAATCTCTCTCTGTGCACTGGTGCGAGATGAAGGGCTACGCTAATGTTGTCTTTGTTAGAGTAACTTGGCCCTCACTCAATCTCTCCCTTATGGTCACTAAAACTCTATGATCTGTTGAAACCCTAGTCTCTCCCTTTGTTGAGCTGACACACACTACTTGTGCTCTTCAAACTGGCCAATTAGTCGCTCTATCTCCTCTTATAATTTCCACCTAAGCCCCTCCTTCACTCTCAATAGCTGAGATTAAATCATGATGAAGGGTTGAAATTAAATCATACGTTAACTTAGGATTTTGAATTTTTTCCTAAGTATAACTTTAAGAAATAGTTAAATAAGTTAATATTTTGCTATTTCACTGTCTTGTGTGTCCTTCTACTAGCCTTAACGCCTAGGCAAGTAAAAACGTTAATGCTCTACTCCAATCAACATGTTTTTGAGTACCAATCGATTTTAAAAAATTGCAAAACATATTGTAAAAAATGCAGAAAATTATTTATTATGGAAGAATATCATGTTAGAAAACCATGAAGGCAGAAAGATTTACTTGTCTTGACAATTACTTGTGATATACTTATGTTCTTATTTGCTTTCTTTAAATTCTTTTTTTATCTTCTTCTCATCGAGCAATCATCAAAATAAAACATGAAGATCAAGGACACTAGATATAGGCACTTAGCCAGGGCTAAAACCACTATGCAAGGGAAAACCTGTTGAAGAATGTAACCAAGTTCAGTCTTCATAATTGTACTTGAAGTCACAATTTACTATATATTTGTCAAAATAAAGCAAAAAGAATATTATTATAATATTTAATTGACTTGTTAAAGCATGGGTTTCATGCTTGGGTCAAATGTATAGGTCAAGGCTCCATTGTAAGCTTTAGGTTATTATCAAAGTCAATTTGTGAAGACTCCATCCATCTAGTCTCCTTGCTGTTGAAAGAATCCTTATCAAGTTGGCTACTCTCAAAAGAACACATGTCGGCTCACTGTAGTGACACATCTCCTCACATGCACATGTCGACTCATTTCAATGTGGAAACAACTATATATACAAGCCTAAGAAACTCGCATTAAACATAGAAGTACAAGTTCAGAGTATCTCTGAAATAAGTTTGGTTATCACAGGAGTAATCTCGATGCCACTACAATGGTTATATCTCGGTGTTATTATAGTGAGGAAGTCTCCTTTCTTCAGTATCTCGTGGACAACCTTCAGTACTATCTTAGTGAAGTAAAATCGGTGTTATCACAACTAGGATGGTTCGGTGCTCGTTCGGTAAAGAAGGATCACTGCTAGAAGGATGATAGCACTAAAGAATGACATGACAAAGTTGACTAGATGGATGGAGGTAGTCTCGAGTCTAAGTTGTAAGGGTCTTGGTCATCTCATCTTAAATCTACCGAAGGAAAAATTTTGACTGGGTTTTCCCCTAGAGAGGGGTTTTGCCTTGGCAGCATGCCTACATCTTGTGTTCTCTTCTATTTGTTACTTGGCATTAGTCTTGATGATAAGAAAATATAATTCTAAAAGAAGAAATAATAATAAGGAAAACCAACACAAGATAATGTCATATTAAGAGAAATCGTTTTAACAGCCACTCCTGGTTTTCTCAACAAGGTATCAGAGCTATGGTCAAGGTCAAAGGCAGTTTGAAGAACACTTATACATCTTTGAAGCATGGTGGGTCGTCAATCCAACGTTAGAGTCTATGAAATCATTACTAACATTTCTTTTGTTCTCATCATGAATTTACTCTACTACCTTTTCACTATTAGGAAGCATTTTTTGTAGCAACTTTGCCAAACCTCCTTTCAAACCTTCAATGTCTTTCTTCAAATCTTCAATGTTTACTTCTAAACCATCCACCTTAGATTCCATGCCATCCATCTTAGCTTCCACGCCTTTCTTTAAACCATTCATCTTAGCTTTTGTTACTTTTTGTGAGAGTGAAATTTGTTGCATTTGATCTCGTAATTTGGATATATCATGTTGCATTTCATCCTCTTCTTCATGTGTTGCATTTCATCCTCTTCTTCATGAGTCATGCTAGAGCTTTCAGGTTGCTTACTAGGTTTTTCCATTTTCTTTCTTCGGGACATCAATTAATGATAAATATGCTTCATTGTGCTCTTTGAATCACTTCAAACAAATTTTTCTAACCAAACCTATGCAAATATTTTAAAAAGGCTACACACATTTTTTCTCTTTGTAGGAGCTCGATATTGAATCTGGTTTATATCTGTAATTTTGGATCTCCAAGGTCTGAAATTTTGTCGTGTGATAGCCCTCTGCATCCTTTTTCCAACCCCACAAGTTTGATCTAGATTGGATTTTCCAAGAAAGAGTTATGTCAAATCTCCCACGATGACAATGATTATAGACGGGTCCAGTAGATCGAACTTGTACGAAGTGCTATGTGTCACTGTTTTGACCTTCGGTCCTGAAAATGATACCGAGAAAATTATAGTCCATCCTCTTTCTATAATTTCTTACAAAATTTCAATCCGATGCTCATAGAAAAAGTTATAATGATTTTCCCAAGGTGACCTGTTTGAGATCGAATTCGGGAGCCTGCAAAAACCCTAACTTCCTCAGTTCATATCTCTAAAAATATAGCGAGACAAGATCTGAAATTTGGTCCCGAGGTTCATCACGATTTTGGCTCAAATGGGTTTACTTTCAGCTTCTGAAGCTTCATAGAAAAAAAGTTATAGCGAAAATGCCACGATGACCTATTTGAAGCAGCGAAACCCTAGAATCCAAACCTCTGATACCAACAACCAGCTTACAAAATAGAAGAATAAAATAGATCAACGACTTCAAAAGTAACCTCTTTGAGGGGGCAATCTCCTTTACATTACACAAATGAACAATTCTTGGATGATACAAATGACAAGACCTCCTTTCTATATATAGGAGTTTAAGGGGTCACGACTCACAATATACTCAGAGCCAACATAACAGTAATAATGTAAGGGCACAACAAAAATAATAGTGGGCTTCTATGGGGCACAATATTAACAATATGGGAACAACATGGGCACAACAATAACAATAAGGGGCCACAATGACAATAATAATAAGGGAATACACTAGTATTATAGGGACCTAACATACATCTAGATGGTTGATGCAGGAATAATTAATCATTGATGTACAATGGATGCCATATCTATCTTGATTTATGTAAAAATATTCATGTTTTCATGTCTTCTACAACTAATTTGGTATTTGGATGTTTTTTTAATATATATATATATAAGAAGCCGGATTCATCCAAAACAGGTCACGTGTCTGAATCCCACGAATTCAACACGATACAATGGGAATTCAAATCCAAAAATGGGACATGATCGAATCCTGGTCGTGTCTCATTAGGACACATCGTGTCCCGATTTTGGGATTCGAATCCCAAAAAAGTGAGGGTTTATGAGGTTTATGAGGGAGGGTTTGTGAGGGTTTATGAGGGAGGGTTTATGAGGTTTGTCAGGGTTTATGAGGGTTATTTTTGTTAGAACCGTACTGGCAGCTATGTACCCATAAGGATTTTTCAAGACTCGATTTATTTTAGTCCTTGTCATGATTGCACTACCAAGGAGTGTTATCAGGACCAGTTGATCCACACTGGTACAGATGTTCAGTCTTAAAACTAGTAGCTGAACCAGATTAGGGGGCTAGTTCAGACCCATTAACTGGTTTGGTACTGACACCAGCTGGTTCACACCAATTCACACACTAATGGACTGTGGGAACAGCAGTGGTTCCGGGGAGGGGAATGAAAAATAAGGGGAAAAGAGAAAACCCTTCCTCCTCAATCCCAAACCCTGAAATGCGCAAACTTTACATATTGGTGCCTAATGGTTAAGATATACCTGTGTGTGTGTGTGTGTGAATCATTAAATTCAACATATTTTGTGTTTATTTTAGTAGATTGGTTCACGGGCCTATTCTAGTTCTCTACCAATCTGATTGTTGGTTGGTTCTTGTTGACACCTAATCCTTGTGATTGGGTAAATATATGTAAATAAATAAATGAGAAATATGAACAATCATTGGGAGATGAACTGAACAATCTTTCCCTCATGTATATAATAGACCTATCTGATGGAATAAATGATACGAATCAGTTTTTGCTTTGTGGAGTTACTGTCTGGCCTGACATGGTATCAGAGCCAGCTCCTTTTTTTAGCTCTTGTGCCTTGTAACTCCCTTATCTACTTCTATGCTCTCCATATACTTCAGTGACTGAGGCCTGAATGCCTGTTCGGCACTGCCTTCGTTCTGTCTGCCATACCTGCGCTCTCTGTCCATAAACGTTTCATAAATTCGTTGCCCATATAATTGTTGGTGTCAGTTGTCTGACCTTTTCTGTCTACCTACACCATCTGTCAAGCCTGCTACTGTTATGCTGCTCGCCTTGAATGTTGCTGTCATTCTCCTAAACAAACCCTATCAGACAGCGCAATGAAAAAAAAAGGTGGTGATATCCTGTGTAAACATACTGCATTTGGCTCCCATACGCTACAACGTTCCTCTGCGTTTGGAATCCATTTCACAGCAAAAACTATAGTTTTCATTTTTTAATGCTCTATGCACATCTATGTTACGTGCAGTGAAAAGCAATCTCACTCTCTTTGCTTTATTCATAGTCCTCCGAGCTCATTCCGCCTAGTTCTAGCTATCCATAGCTCCATATATACGATTTTTAACGCTGATCTGCTCCATATGTACGTTGTTGACATGGTATTTTAACGTTGGTTTGCTGTTGACATGTTTTTTAATGCTGGTCTGCTCCATATAAATGTTGTTAACATTTACACTGCTCCGTATATATGTTTACACTGTGGTCTTCACTGTGGTATTCGCTGCCCATACATACATTTACGCTGCCCTTTACGCTGTGGTATAATACATTACCATAGGTCTCTCACTACGTTGCCACACCACAGGTCTCTCCCCACTGCGCAGCGGAACCACACTTAAGTTTTTTATTCATAAATCAGTGTGGCACGGATTTATTATGTGTGTTTTTTAATACTGGAATATTGACATAAAAGATATGCTTGCTGGCAATTTTTTATGGAAGCTGAAAGCAGAAGCTCAATGCTAAATATGGAAGTTTAGTAAAATTTTTATTGTCATCCACATGGTAAATCGTGGATTGAACCCACGACCAGCTGAATACATGGTATACTGAGGACGCTGTTGGTATTTACACTATAAAACTGTGTATTTACCCAGCTTGGTGACCGTGCTTAGTGCTTGGTGCCTTTTTTAATGATGGATTCATGATTTCTGCATTGACTTCTTCTTATGAAGTGTGGAGTTCTCCTTATGATGTGCTAGTGAACTGTTGGATTACAAATATCATGGGCTAGTTAACAATATCTCTCTGCGTTGAATGCATGCGCTATGTATGATGTGCATAAATATGACATGATATGGTATAATATTGGAATATATATTGCAAGATATATAAATATTGAGAGCTTGCAGTTGGTTCCATTTTGTAAAGACATAGCAAATTACTATTAGTGTTTTGCTACGAATATTATAATTATTTTTTGGGCTCAGTTCAAATTTTTATGATGGAGAAGTTTGTTGAAAAAGTGAAGGGTTTGGAAAAGAAGACAACTCTTCTTGCACACAGAGAGGATAATCTTGCTCTAGATTCTTCCAGAGCAAGTGGTAGAAGAGATTTCAGAGGCAGGGGGGCAGAGACTGTCAAGGAGAAAAGACAGATTTCAACTGTATTCGCTGCAAAAGAAATAGATCACATGATGCCTCTACATGCAAGCTACCATGGGACAAAATTGAGTAGAAAATAAACCAATAGAAAGGTAAAACTGATGATTCAGACAAAGGTAAACCACCTGAATCTGCTCACTATGTTGTGGCACAGTGTAACATTGGAGTAAATGAAGATTTATTTAATGCTTCACTTGCTTCTTGGAAAAATGATTGGTTGCTTGACTTAGGAGCAACCTGCCACATGACTCATAGAAAAGATTTTTTTGAAGATTTCACTGACAATGTTGATGGAGCAGTATACTTTGTAGATCAATCAAAAATCAAGCCATCACGGCTTGGCACAATCATGCTTAAACTGCCTGGTCTTCCAGAGTTTCTTCTGGATCATGTTCTATATCTCCCACAGCTCAAAAGAAACTTGTTGTCCTTGGTCCACATCCGCCAGCAAGGTCACTCCATTCATATGTTTGATGGCAAGCTTGAGGTAAGAAAAGCATCTGACCACTCACTTGTCATGCGGGGAATAGAAGAAGAAAGGCTTCTCAAACTGCAAGGAACCTCTGCTCATGCACAACATTTCTCATACAATTCTCATCATGAACAAGGTACACTTCCATCAAGTTTATTATGGCATGCTAGATTTGGACATTTAAACTATGAAATTCTCCGTTTATTGAAGAAAAATGGTGTTGCTGGTTTGCCTACAATTCCTAGAAAACTTAAGCAATGTGATGCTTGCATTCTAGGAAAGCATAGCAAACAATCCTTTCATGACTCACATTCAAGAGCACATAGGAAGCTTGAACTTATTCATTCAGATTTATGTGGTCAATGCCTGTTCCTTCTGCAAATGGAAATAAATATATCATGACATTTATTGATGACTACACCAGAATGTGTTGGGTTTATTTATTGAAGAACAAATCTGATGCCTTTCAAACATTCAAGAATTTTCATAAATGGATTGAAAATGATGCACAATCTCATATTGGGTCTATTCGCACTGATAATGGAAAAGAATACACATCAAATGAATTTGAAAATCTTCGCCAACATGGGATTAGACATCAAACAACTGTGCCTTATAATCCCCAACAGAATGGTGTAGCTGAAAGAATGTATAGGACAATCTTAAATATGGTACGATCCACGCTCTTCTTCAAAAATGTAAAGATAATGTTTTGGGCTGATGTTGTTCTATGTGCTGCATATATAAAGAATAGATGTCCATCTAATGCTATAAGAAACAAGACTCCATATAAAATGTGGTATGGACATGTTCCTTCGGTAAAGCATCTTAGGGTCTTTGGTTCCACCTGTTATGCCTTGATACCGAAGGTACATAGAAACAAATTTGGTGCTAGAAGTCGTAAGTGTATCTTCCTAGGGTACTCAAGCACCCTCCAAAGCATACTGCCTCTATGACGAAGTAAATAAGAAGTTTGTTGTATCTAAAGATGTAATTTTTCTTGAATCATCCAAAACTGACAATATTGTTGAGCGACAACTTGATCACTTGGATATATTCGCAAAAGCAAAATCATTTCAAGAATTTGATAATCAGATTCCACATCTTGAAGGGGGGATTCCTATACTAGATCAACATGTGGAATCTTCTTCTGAAGAACACTCTCCCCCGCATGAAACTCCAACAACGGATGATGCTTTAAGTGATGTAATTGATAGAATTGGGAGACTCAATCTTGATTCAGTCCCAACTCAATCAATGGAGCATCTGGACCATCTGAGAAAGGTTCCCCAAAGTGGGTGACAAAGACACTTGAAAGTGTTCATCCTGATGAAGTTGGAAAGACAGGAACCAGAAATTCAAATCGGCAAAATGGAGGTGATGTAGATGGCTCTAATTCACCTGTTGATATGGATGTTTCTTATGATTGTGAATTGAACTTGTCTACAGATTTTGAACCAACTTCCTTCAAAGAAGCTGCTTCTCATGATGAATGGAAAGAAGCAATGCAAAAGGAGTATGATGCCCTCATAAAGAACACACTTGGAAGCTGGTTGATCCTCAATTTGGAACCAAACCAATTGGCTGCAAGTGGGTCTACAAGAACAAGTACAAAGCTGATGGCTCACTTCACAAGCACAAAGCTAGGCTTGTGGCAAAAGGTTTTGCACAAAAGGAAGGGGTCAATTATGAGGAGACTTTTGCCCCCACAACAGAATGGGCTACCATCCGGACACTCTTTGCACTCGCAGCTGAGAATGATTGGAAAGTCCATCAAATGGATGTAAAAACTGCTTTCTTGAATGGAGATCTAAAAGAAAATGTTTTAATGTCCCAGCTTGAAGGATTTGATGTGTAAGGACATGAACATAAAGTATGAAAACTTGTGAAGTCCTTGTATGGCCTCAAACAAGCATCGCGAGCCTGGTATGAAAAACTAACTTAGCATCTTCTGAAACTCAATTTCAAACATTTTGATCTTGATGATGCAACTTTATTTGTTAAGAAAGTTGGCAAAACAGTTGTATATCTTGTGGTATATGTAGATGATCTTTTGGTGACAGGGAACAATGAAAGCTACATTGCATCCATAAAGAATGAATTGGGGAAAAGTTTTGAAATGACGGATTTGGGCTATGTTCATTACTATCTTTGCATTGAAGTAACCCAACATCCAAAGTCCATATTTCTTTCTCAAAAGAAATACATTGGAGATTTGTTGAACAGGTTTGGCATGACAGAGTGCAATCTTCTTACTACTCCAATGGAACAAAACTTAAAGCTCACATCTATTGAAGGAAAAGAATTTGAGGATGCAACAAAGTATAGACAGCTTGTAGGAAGTCTCAACTACCTAACTACTATCAGACCAGACATTTCGTTTGCTGTTGGAATCCTCTCCAGGTTTATGCAAAAGCCTTGTGAGGGACATTGGTCTGCTGCAAAAAGAGTTCTAAGGTACTTGAAGGGAAT
>APFE031342115.1:0-21104 GCA_000404065.3 Pinus taeda | reverse complement strand
ACAATACCTCTACAATAAAGTTGGCCAAGAACCCAAAGTTCCATGATCGAACGAAGCACATCAATACTAAATATCATCCGACATCATGTTGAGGCCAGAACAATCCATCTCCTTCATTGTTCCACAAATGAGCAAATTGCAGACATCTTCACCAAAGTGCTTGGAAGAGAAAACCTTGAAAGATTCAGAATGATGCTTGGGCTCACCAACATCCCTTCAGATTAAGGGTGGAATGTTGACACCTAATCCTTGTGATTAGGTAAATATATGTAAATAAATAAGTGAGAAATATGAACAGTCATCGGGAGATGAACTGAACAGTCTCTCCCTCATGTATATAATAGACCTACCTGATGGAATAAATGATATGAATTAGTTTTTGCTTTGTGGAGTTACTGCCTGGCCTGACAGTTCTAGTTCTAATAACACTGACTAAGTGTGGACAGAATCAGATTATTGAAGTCGAAGTATATATTATATTATTTTAGCACAACCTTAGATATCATCACATCTTTACCATTAGACATGTTATCTTTTAACATTGCATTCTGCCACCAATGTCTCCGCTGCCAATGATTCTCTGTATGCATGATTCATTGATTTGTCCATGCTATTGACATTATGTGGTTTAGAATCTGATGAGTAAAACTGTTGGGAACCTATCTACATTACAATAAAACTAACATCTAGATGAAGATCTATGTTTGAAATCAATGAATTTGTATCATTAATGAGAATTTGTGTAAGAAATATCTAATTTTTAATATATATATATATATATATATATAAAATAGATTATTAAAATCAGATATCTCTTACACAAATACTATATAATATATATATATATATATATATATATATATATAACGAATCCTACGTGTCCTGTTCCGAGGGGTCAAACATGTCCAAATCCGATAGTCAAATCCCCGTATCCTAAGAATCTAGAATACCGTGTCAGTGATTCTATATATCTATATCTATATCTATACTATATATATATATAATATATATATATATAGTAGACGCTTCGCTTCCTAGATTTTTGGGAAATGACGCTTCTGTGTCCCCGCTTCCAAAAACCGTCCCCGCTTTGTGCAACATTGGGTCTAAGAACTTCAATTATCACTCGTGAATGTCTCAAAAGCATTAGTAAGACTAAATGGCATCATCAACTAATCCAACAATCTTGGTCAAGTATTAAAGGTTATCTTCCATGTATCTTCTATCTTGATATGAATCTGATTGTAATTGAACTTCATATCAATCTTACTGGAATACTTAGCTCCCTAAAGCTGGCCTATGAGGTCATCAATGTATAACAATGGATATCAGTACTCGATTGTGATCCTATTGAAGAGTGGATAGTCCATAAACTTTCTGTGTGTAACATTCTTCTTTGGAGCAAGAACAATAATTGATCTGCGTGGTGATGAATTGTGTCAAATGTGACCCTTATCGAGTAATTCCTAAATCTGCTTGTTGATCTCTTCATTTTCCCACAATGAATTCCTGTGAAGTGCCTCGTTTGGCTGGGCAACTTCTTGTTGCAAATCAGTGGAGTGCTTAATTACACAGCTTAGCGGTATTCCAAGTGGTTCTTAGATCAACTCAAATTAGTGCCTCAATAAGTTGTTCAGTTGCATCTTGCTTCCACTCCTGTAAGTTCTTTAGTCACAAGACTGATTCTGTGCATGACAAGCCTTGAGGGTCCTAGTGCACTTGATTGTTGAGTGCCTCTGCTAATTTAGCGAAAGCAGTTCGGCCACCTTCCTAAAGAAGAGTTTTCAGGAATAATTACTTCGTGCTTCTATTATAACTGCTTGTTATGTATTCGTGTTTAATGTTGATGAAAAGTGAATTGACTGTTTTTATCAGTTCATCATAAAATTTGAATGACATAGGAAGCATATACATTTTATGGAATTGCATGGATGTAGATATTGTGACTGTTATGGACACATAATTTACTGTTATTAATAGCCACTTTTTCTACCCTATTTTTAGCAAGGCCTCTTAATAGCCATTTTTTATATTTAACCAGTTACAATTGTCTATAGAGGTATCAGTATGTAAGGTGGAACAAAAACCATCTATCATCTCTATTTTCTGAATTATGAAAAGGATAATGGGCTCAATATGTTATAAAAATGCATAAGATTTGTCTACATGTTCCTTCTGTCCCATTAGTTAGATTTTCATTCTTCAATGGATTTTAGTGTCATTTGTGTGTTTTCAGACTAGAAGGTTTTCGTTGTCATATGTTTCCATACTAAAATTGCATGTATGACACCACACAAGATTCTAATATTTGTAGCTTTAATTTATTTCTGGGGCAGCTTGGTTGTCTTCCAATATGCTGGTACCTATTGCATTTTTATTTTCATGGCCATTCACTTTTAAGAGTTGCTTGGGTTCAGTGCTGTTTAACCTACATCATTTATACATTTGGCAAGAACTGGAAATATGGATTTTATCTTCCATTTGTGTATCATCTCGCATTTTGTGCAGAAATGAGTTTAAAAGTTATGTATCAATGCCAGTGTTTTTGTCTAAATGTTGGAATGATAGAATGTAATATGATTGAAAGAAATTGGGAGATAGTGGTTTCAAATTACGATTTAGCATACACTTTTTATCTGTATTGGATCTTAACTGGAGGTGGTTTGCAGATATTGGGTATATGTTCCATATATCTTGATTTTGTTTAAGCCTTTCTTGTTTTCATCTACAGGATTGTGAGAGAACTATCCATAATATGTTTGTGTCATGGTCAATCTGGTCCCTGAAGTGTCTATGGCCTGGCCCACGCTACACATTTGGATTCAAACATGCTGCATATATTACGGCTCGGAAGCATTTGGACAAAGCTCAGGCATCAGCAAGGCATGAATCTAAATTACCCTCTGCAAACCATGAGATGGCAAAAGGGGTTATACTGAGTCCGGCAACACAGAAGAAAGTCATTCAAGCTTGGATTGATCATGACCTGGCTCAGTATGCAAATGTAGTGCTTGTAAATTTTTCCTGTATCATCACTCTCATTGTTGTAATAGTCACAGGCTTATATATTAGAAAAAGGCGTCAATCTGATATGTCAAGTCAAAATACTAGTAAGTGGCATTCAGATGGCAGCCGTTTCAACTGGAAGCAGACAGGTTATGAGGGCTATTCAGGGGCATCAAGACTACATAACCGTGCTCATTTCTAATGCCCTTCTCTTTTCAGAGGTCTGTGTATGTCTGCTGTTTATTCTGAGTTCCAGGGTGCAAATTACAGACTCTAGTCTGCAATTTCCTCTATATCTGGCTCACTCATGTTTTCTTTATGTCAGAGGATTGCAAACAAAATCAAATCCTCATCAGCAGAGGAAGATTCTTCGAGTTCTGGTGAAATGGGATGATTTTATTTCTATTCATGACCAAAGAAAGGTCAATGGGACTCGAGGGTTTGGTTGGTACCAATTGCCAAATTATTTGCGTGAGTTTGTCATTGAAGACCACCCATCCCTCTTTGTTCGCATGGCCTGAAATCCATTATCATTTGGTCAATACTTCGTTGAGAATCAAAATGCACAATCGGTGCACTAAAAAGAGGGGTTTGGGATCCACTTATCGTTTGTAAACTTTGAGGGACCCATACAGCTGATGATTTTTCCAGTCATTTAGCTGCTAATTCTGGTGATCAAAGCATCATTAGCATAAGCGTGTTCACTTATACCTGTCTGAAAGGGGGCTAACTTTTGTTTCAGAGGAGATACTGATTAAGGCTACTCATTAGCTTTATTTTAGTAGATTCCTTGCATCTCATATAATGAAGTTACCGTGCCCAGCGAAGACGTTGAAACTTTGAAGGCATACGGTCAAATTGGACTTTTGCATACATTGAACATATCTGATGGTATATGTTACTGTTGGCTTTTGGATTACATGCACCAAGAAAAATTGCAGGCATAAGAGAGAATCTTAGATGACCATTCTTCTTTAAAGATTGTTCTATTTTTTAAAGTTCAATTTGGATGTTTGCAATAACTCATTTATTCATGGGTCAAATTGTTGTAAACTGGTGGTATGGATGAAATTTGTATTTGTGAAATAACATATATGTTAATACAGTGAATTTGGTTACGAATGTTTTGATGTTTCCTGGGTCTACAGATTTTCCAGCTTTATGCTTATGAAAACTCTATTAATATTCTCCATGTTTTGTTATTTTCCAAGCCCGACTATGATTCTTAAAAGATGCCAGATTCAATTCTCAGAGAAGAAATGATTGACATTTTTGCATTCCCCGTATTCTTCCACAAAACAAAAATGTCTCAATACACGCACGCACAAATTTATTTGCAATGGTGTTCATATAAAAAAATGACACACAAGCAGAAAGCTCCCTATTTTTCTGTACTTGCATGTGACTGCCTCGGAAGAGTAGTCCCATGAAAGGTTATAATGTTTGTTAAACAATGCCTAGCTTGATCTGAAATAGAAGTCTAATATTGTTAGATGCGTTAGTGAAATTAAATGTGACTGAATATTCAAATGAAAATGAATAAATTCACACGATTGATGATATTGTTTGAATAAATTCATACGATTGTGGCATATATCACCACGAAGGTAATTGTTGCAATAAAGTTTATAAGTATTGTTTCTGAAAATAAGAGATTTAGACAACATATTTGAGAAAAATAACAGGTTAAAGTAACAAAATTATTCTCTGAAAACTTCTAATTTGTTGCCTTACAATTTACAGTTTACCGTCAATATTTAACTTTATAATAGGACATAAAATATGATTTGAATCTGTGAATATTTTTTGCCCATTAATCTGAATAAAAAAAAATTGAAGTGGTTGATATTTAGCTGCTTATCACTTTGCTTTCACAGCATTCTATAGTAATCTACTGTAACATACAAGTAATGTTTAGTTATTATATAGAAATCTTTGAAAAAGCAAATATTTTGAAGTTTATTATAATTATTGTGGCATACAAGTAATGTTTAGTTATCATATATAAATATTTGAAAGAGCAAATATTTTGAAGTTAATGACATTGATTTTCATTTCTAAAAAAATTGAAGTGGTTGATATTGAGCTGCTTATCACTTTGCTTTCATAGCATTTTATCGTAATCGATTGTGGTATATAAGTAATGTTTAGTTATCATATATAAATCTTTGAAAGAGCAAATATTTTGAAGTTAATGACATTATTTGTTTTTCTAAACCTTATGAATGTGGCATGGGAATGGTATTAAGAAAATAATTAGGAAAATATATAATTGTTATTTTGGCTTTCCTTTATAGTGTAGTTATAAGTTTAAAAAAATAGATACGTTATATATTTTAATATTTTAAGCTAGTAACATCTATTATAAATTGAAGTTTGTAGAGTATGATGAGATGGTGCCTTGTGTTCAAACCTATTTGGACGAATATCCTAGCACCTTATTTATAAATGTATTAGGTGTTGAATTTCGATGTTTTCCCTTAATAACCAAACACATGATGCTCATAGAGACTTCAACATTGTTAATGGTAACAAGGCTAAACGGTTAGTGTTTGAGTTCCAAGCTCCTCACTCCAATGTGATCAAGAGAGCTAAACTTGTGACATTCCTAATTTGGAGAAGAGATCTCAACTTTAGCTGATGATTGCTTGACTTAACCCTCAGAGTTATGAAGAATTTCAAGAAATATCCCTTTAGATAATATGTGGTGTTGTTTGTGCAATTGGGCATGCCAATTGTTAGATGTAATAGTTATAATTAGAACTTAGATGTATTAGTTAAAATATACACATATAATAAAGTCTCAATATAAAAATGATGTAACAATGAGTTAATTAATGTTCTTAATCAAAGATGAGGTATGAGTTGCATCACTCAATTATCTATATGTTCTCTCTTATTCTTTGTGTATGATTGTCGCTTGTTCTATGTGATTTCTTAGTACGAGGGTGATACTTATTTCCAATGATTAGTTGGGTAATTGATCAACTTTGTAAGATTTAATATGAATAAATGTGACAAAAGAAGAAAGAAATATATATAAATACCTCAACATGAATTTTGAAAGGTGTTTTCTCTACACAACATTCTCTCATCTTTTAGCACACATCCAATAGATAAATACCTTTATTCTTTCTTTGTAAACCCTAATCTAGAAATCAACATTAATAACTTGCATAATCCAATCTATGAAACACAGAAAATAATAATAAGTTCAAATGTAATTATAAACACCAAAGCATCAAGTATAACTTCCACACTGCACATTGATAACTTCCACACTCAAGCTTGGGTTCGTTCTTGATAAGGCCTCTTCAACTTTAGGCTCCACCAAATATTCAAATTTCCATGCCAAATGGAAACGACAAAGGGGCTATAAATTATCCTAGCAATTTGAGGTAAATCAATAACAATGAAGGGAAAGGTGACTCTTTGTACAATGACTTGTAAATCATAAATGCTTGTCAGGGATAGACTACGGAAGTTTTGTTGCTCTTGAGCTAACTTTTCCCCCCCATAAAACCATGTATTGAATAAAAGGAAATGGTAGTTATGAGTGTGTTGTGGCTTCATAGATTTCATATAGTTGACCAAAATTATGTGTCATCTTACTTAGGGTTCCATATTCTATGGAATTTTTATACTTTTATACATTTTGCAAGGTGATTGCAGGTTGCAAACTAGCAAAGTGCATGTTGACTACATCTATTCACATCTTGCCTAAAATAGGGTTATGATTAGATCAAATCTTGCTTCAAGGAAAGGGATAATGCACTAGTATTATAGGGACCTAACATGCCCCTCTCCTTCAAAAAAAGTGTTGTCCTCAACACTTGAGTAGTTTTGAATGCTTCTGTATAAAATTTTCATCCTCCTACGTGGAATCTTTAGCGGGTAAGTTCTTCCACTTAATGAGATACTCTGAAATTGATCGATTTTGTAGCTTTCAAATTCTTGTTTTAGTGACTCCTTCAGGTTCCAATGTGATTTTAACTTCCTTGTCAAGTTCTAGCAATATTGTTTGAACTGAGAGCTTGTCACCTATAACCTTCTATAAGCATGAAACGTGTAAAATTGAGTGTACTCGGGAAGATGCACGAAGTTCCAATTTGTATGACATAATTCTAATATTTTGCAACACCTTGTAAGGACTATAATACTTTGGTGATAATTTATTATCCTTCTTAGCTTGCTTGAGGGAAATTTGTTTGTATGGTTGTAGTTGTGGAAATACCTAGTGATCTACATCAAAACTTCTTTCACTGTGATGTTGATCTGCCTGTTGTTTCATTCTATTTTGCGCCAAAGTCAAGTTATCCTTTAAGAGTTGGAGAACTTTTTTTTGATGCTCGATGTGATCTTCTACTGCTTGAACCTTAGAATTTTCTCTTAAATATGATATCATGGACGGTGGATGATATCCATAAAGTCCATAAATGGGGTCATTTTTGCTGCAGTATGGAAGGAAGTGTTATACCACCATTCAACCAGAGGCAACCATTTGACCCATTGTGTTTGTTTATCAAATACAAAGCAATGAAGACATCCTTCCAAACATTTGTTTACTATCTCAGTTTGCCCATCAGATTGAGGATGATAAGATGAGTTGTGAGCTAACTGAGTACCCAGACAAGAAAATAATTCTGTCCAAAAATTTCTAGTGAAAATAAGATCTCTTTCGCTTACAATAATCTTTGGGTTTCCATGTAGCTTTTGAATTGTTTCCATAAATGCTAGAGCAACTGTATTGGCTTTAAATGGATGAGATAATGCACAAAAGTGTGTATACTTTTAAGTCTATCAACTACCACCATGATGACACTCTTTCCTTTGGATTTGAGTAAACCTGTGATAAAATCAGTTGAAATCTCCTCCCAACTTTGACTTAGAATGGATAAAGGTTGCAATAGACCTGAGGTCTTACTTGCCACAATTTTATTTTGTTGGCAAACCAAACATTCCGCCACAAACTTTTGAATATCAGATTTAAAGCCATCCAAAAAAAATCCTTCTTATCCTTGTGGTAAGTTTTTAAAAATCCCGAATGACCTCCTAAAGGACAAGTGTGCAATTCCAGAAGAATATTTTGTTGAGTTGGGAATTCTTACAGAGGTATAAGCGATCTTTGTACCATAACGAATCATTTTTCCAGCTAAATGTATCAAATGTACTGGGATCTTGCTACAACTTTTGAATGAATTCCCACACTTTTTCGTCATTCTTGCATTCATCCCTTGCTCGTTTATCCAATCTGGTTGAATAATAGAAATGACACAAAGCAATGCTTTCACATCCTCATCCTTTCTTGAGAGTGCATCTTCCACAACATTTTGCTTCCCTTTTTTGTAGATGATTTCAAAGTCATAACTCAACATCTTTGTGACCCATTTTTACTGCTCTTCTGCATATAATTTTTGTTCTAAAAAGTATTTAACAATATCATGATCTGTTTTTACCTTGAAGTGTCTTCTCATTAGGTAAGGTCGCCATTCCTTAAGTGCATGTAGGATTGCCAACATTTTCTTCTCATAAATAGCTTTGTGTAAATAATTTCCTTTGATTGGACAGCTTTCAAAAGAAATGGGTCTTTCTTCTTGAATTAAAACAACGCCAATTCCATTTCTTGAGGCATCACATTCCACAATAAAGGTTTTTGTGAAGTCTGGCATAACTAAGACCAGTGCTTGTCACATTGCCTCTTTAAGATGTTCAAAGGCATTCATTGCTTCAGGAGTCCAAGAAAATGCATCTTTCTTTAGTAATGTTGTTAGAGGTGTTGTTATTCTCTTCTCCCATAATTCTTAACAAACTTGTGATAATACCCTGTCAACCCGAGAAATACTTGCAAATACTTTATGGGTGTGGGGATTTTCCCTTCCTTACTGGCTTTAATTTTGCTAGGGTCTACCTTAACACCTTCATGAGATACAATATGACCCAAATATTCCACCTCTTGTACTACAAAGAAACATTTGGAGGTTTTTGCATATAATTGTTTCTCCTTCAATAGTTTGAGCACTCTATCAACATGTTGAACATGATCTGCCAAGACTTGTTGTAGATTGGTATATCATCAAAAAATATTAACACAAATTTTCTAAGGAAGGGTTTGAAAATGGAATTCATCAAACTTTGAAATGTAGAAGGTGCATTGGTAAGGCCAAAAGACATGACAAAAAATTATTAAGGCCAAAAGGTGTGACCAAAAATTCATAATGAACCTCATGAGTTTTAAATGTTGTTTTCAGAATGTCTCCAGTCTTCATTCTGATTTGATGATACCCTGAATGAAGGTCCAACTTGGTGAAGTAAATTGCTCCATGCAAGTCATCTAATAATTCATCAATGACAGGAATGAGAAATTTATCTTTAATAGTAAGCTTGTTGAGCTCCTTATAATGCAGACGCATGCGCCATGATCCATCCTTCTTGTGCACCAATACTACTGGAGCAGAGAAAGAACTTTGACTAGGTTGAATTATACCAACCTCTAGCATTTTTGCAACCATATGTTCAATATCACTCTTTTGGGCGTAGGGATATCTGTAAGCCCTGATGTTTGGAGGAACACTTCCTGGAATCAAATGAATAGCATGATCATGATCAGGAATAGGTGGGAGGCCTTTGGGAGTCTCAAATATTTTGGAATGATTGTCCAAGACTTTTTGGAGATCTAGAGAAATAGATGATTTCGATGTGGGAACCTCTAGCAAACATAATTGTGCAATTACACCACATTGTTATTTCTTTAGAAGCATTGTCATGCCATTAGAGGTGATTATCTTTCTCAGTTTCCCTACGCTACTCCTTAATTCAACTTCCTTTCTTTCTAAAAAAAATTTCAAGATTTTTTTTTTTTTTAAATTAAAAGCTATCGTACCCAAAGATTGTAGCCAATGGACTCCTAGTACAACATCAGTACCACCCATTGGAATGGAAAGCATTGGACTATTCAACACATATTCTCTCATGGATAACTTGATATTATGGCACTTTCTAGAGAAATTTATGGTTCCTCCATTTGCAACCATCACTTGACACTCTAGTGTTGGATATATGAAGCTATTCAATTCCTTCGCTATCTTACAATGAATAAAATTGTGGGCATTGCCCAAATCAATCAACACTATTACCTTTTTCTTTTTGATATGTCCTTCTATCTTGATAGTTTGAGTGGTAATTCCGGCCAGTGCATTACAAGATATGGTCGGATTCATTTCTTATTTCTCTAGGGTTTCTTCCTAGTGTGTATCCTCTTCTTTTGATGTTTCTTCTTCCTCTTCACAATCTATGTAAAATAATTTCCTCTCAGCACACTTATGACCTTTAGTGTATTTGGTATCACAACTATAACATAGCCCTTTTGCTCTTTTTTCTTCCAATTGTTGTGGTGTCAACCTTGTAGGTTGTGGAAGGCTAGAGGCAACACCACTTCCATCTTTATAAGTGTGATTGGTAGGCTTCCTTGTTGTCATAATTTTGCTTTCAATTTTTCTTGCCAACCTGAATGCCTTTTCCAATGAATCAGGTTCCCAAAGGCGAACCTCATGTTGGATGTTATCCTTTAAAGCCCTATGAACACATCAATCCTATGCTCCTCTAGAATATCTTTTACCCTTATATTCAATTTTTGGAAGTCCTCAATGTGCTCCACCATTGAACCCTTTTGTTTGAGATTTATCAGTTGGCTAAAAAAGGTGTTGCTTTTTGTATCCTCATAATGTGCTATCATTTTTTCCGTAAAAATTTCCCAAGTGACAATTTGTTTACAAGAGAAAATCCATCAATACCATACAACCTGATTGGGTTCTAAATATAAAGTTGCAATGCGTACCTTTTGTGTGTTTTGCACATTATGGAGATCGAAATATTGTTCCATTTGTAGTATCCATGTTACGGATCCTTGCCATCAAACTTCTTGATATCAATCTTTGGAACATGGCGGGTCTTCAATCCAACGTTAGAGTCTATGAAATCATTACTAACATTTCTTTTGTTTTCATCATGACTTTCTTCTACTACCTTTTCGCTATTAGGAAGCATGTTTTGTAGCAACTTTGCCAAACTTCCTTTCAAACTTTTCATGTCTTTCTTCAAATCTTCAATGTTTAATTCTAAACCATCCATCTTAGATTCCATGCCATCCATCTTAGCTTCCACGCCATTCATCTTAGCTTCCATGCCTTTCTTTAAACCATCCATCTTAGCTTTTGTTACTTTTTGTGAGAATGAAATTTGTTGCACTTGAGCTCGTAATTTGGATATATCATGTTGCATCTTTTCTCTTCTTCATGAGTCATGCTAGAGCTTTCAGGTTGCTTACTAGGTTTTTCCATTTTCTTTCTTTGGGGCATCAATTAATGATAAAGATGCTTCATTGTGCGCTATGAATCACTTCAAACAATTTTTTTTAACCAAACTTATGCAAATCTTTTTAAAAGACTACATACATTGTTTCTCTTTGTAGAAGCTCGATATTGAATTTCTTTTATATCTGTAATTTCGGATCTCCAAGGTCTTAAATTTCGTCATGTGATTGATCCTAATGGATTCAAGAGAACTCATTAAGTCTTCATAAACCCTTTAAAAATCATGCCTAAGGCCCAGAATCCCTTAAAAGATTGAAATTATCGCAAAAGAGATACCTGTAGCGTGGCGGAGAAAACCCTTTCAGAATGAAGAAAAACATTGTCGGGAGGCCCAAAACCCGTGAAAACAGAGTAAACAGAGCTATCGGCGCTTAAACACAACGTTAAATCAGAGCCGTCAGATCTGCCTGATCAACGGCCCAGATCCGATCGCGGATCACTATCGGCGAGATATTGGCACTTTATGCATATAAATTGCAACAACGATTGGCAGAGTGAATTTAGACCGTCGATCAAGCGTGTAGATCGACGACCCATATTAAATCGGCGGATCACTATCAGAGGATGCAGTGGAACGCTTTACAATGGCCCAAGGATTACTGTGATGAGCGATTGCGATATATCGCATCGCTGCATCGCATCGAAAATGTGCAGAGGAGCGGGGTTGATGACAGTGATGGCTACGATATTACGAACCCGATAATAAAATAGGGAGCATTACGTGTATTTTGAAGTCCGGAAAACTGAGTTTCCCTTTGTAAATCACATTTTCGTTAAATAAACGAAAAGCTAAGGAAAAAGCGTCGATGCGATGTCACGGACCCGAAAGGGTTTATTAACAATATTGAACAATATTTTAGGTCCGGAATGCGGGATTTTATAGTGTTTTAGTGCATTTTGTAGTTTGACATATTTTTCCAAAATACAAAGGAATGGGCCCTTCCGATATGCGATAGCGACCTGTGGGCGTACCCAATAGGGGAATGAAGTGTATTAAAGGACTTTTGAAGTCTGACATATCATGTTTTTGGCCGAATTTCCCCGATTTATGCATATTTCTCTGTGTTGATAAAAAAACAGCGGCATTTGGGAATCCAACGTATTTCAAAGGACCCTGGCACTCTTACGTTGCGGAATTGGTGGCCACCTCCTCTTCAGGCGTTATGCCATACTTGGGAAACGCTATAAGAGGGATTCGAGTGGACAGAGGCTCGGGAGGCTGAAGGATGAGGAGGTGAAACAAACAAGCAGCCTAGAATGGCTTTAAAAGCCACAGACAAAGAGAAAACAGATAGACAGTGTTGCAAGCAAGTGCGAGACAGAGTGAGGACAGAGATTGAGAGCTGTGAGGGAGTCTGTGTACTCAGAGGAAGCTTGAGGGATTCAAGTGAAGCTCTTATAATTACATCTGTTGTGTGTGAGGCTCAAACTGAGCTCACTATTGTAAAAACTTTGTTTGAAGACTTAATAGAGAGGCCACCACTGAAGGCTGGACCAAGAGATGTAGCCCAGGAGTATTGGGTGAACTCCTTATTAAATCTGCTGTGTTTTTATGTGTTTGTCTATTATAGTCTTTAACTGCTTTAAAGTCTATGTATTTCACAATCTAATCGATCCATTGCACAAAATAACATAGGCACATCCATGCACATGAGTCTGTAATACCTTATTAATTGTCTTAGATCTCATTATCAGATCAAGTGGTATCAAAGCTTTAGGTTGCTAAAGTTAGACAAGCTTGTGTTGCACTGTTTGTGAATGCTAACTAGGTCAAAGCTTAAATTAGGAGAATGAGAACTAGTTGAAACTAACCCATAAATTGGTAGAGTCTATCCTAAGAGCAAAATGATAGAAGAAGTTCCCTTGGAATCAGAGCCTCAGTTCATGGACAGTTTCATGACCATGAGAGCCATGGTAGAAGAAATGTATAGAGAATTTAAGAAAGGTCGAAGTAAAGATTCTTCCACTTCCAAACAAGACAAGGGAACAGAAGAATCTCTTATAAATGGTCATTCTAAAGGCAAAGGGAAAGGAAAAAAGGCTCCTCTATCCACACCTCCTAATAGCCCTGGAAATAAAAAGAAGAAGACATCTTTGATTAAGTTAGATGTTAAATTTGATTTGCCAATATATGATGGAGAGTTAAATGCAAAAATGCTAGATAAATGGATTAGATAGATTGATGTGTATTTCAGGGTGCAGAGCATTGATTTAGACATAAGTAAAATTCAACTAGCCAGCCTATGCCTTGGAGGAACTGTCTTGGTATGGTGGGAAGGTAGGACACAAGCTGACTTGAAGAAGCATGGTAAAATTCTTTGTCTGGAGTGAATTTGTTTCTGCAATTAAAAAACAATTCTATCCACTAGTTTATATGCAGCAAGCTATGATGAGTTGGCAAACTCTTCGCTAATTAAAAGGGAAAAGTGTACAAAGCTACACCCAAGAGTTTAGAAAAAGAGCTTTGATTCTAGGCATTTCTTTAGACTCACTTGAAACTTTGCTAAAGTATATAGGTGGTCTACATAGTTATTTGAGACACACCATTCTCATGTTTAACCCTACTAGCATGGATGAAGTATCTGTTCAAGCTACCCATCTAGAGGCCGAAGGCAAGAATGTGAACCTAGAGATTGGGGGATCATCAAAACCCACTGCAAGCAAGAACAAGGAAAAGAGGAAGAAGAAATGGAAAGAGAGGAAGTCAATGTTGTACAAAAGGCCAAACCTTCATGCACTAACTGCAAGAAGGATGGACATGATGATGAACATCACTGGTCTTTGCATCTGGAGCTGAAACCCAAGATGTTCGATGGAAAGAAGAAGAAGGTTGTTGTTGTTGTTCAGAGAGATTTGGGGTCAGACTCAAGTGATGTTACAACCATCACAACCATAGGTATACAAGGTTATCCACTTTAGAGAATGTAGAAATCAAGAAGCAAGTACATGAGCTGCTCGAGAAATGGTTCATAAGACGAAGCACATCGCCATGTGGATCCCCAATATTGTTGGTGAGAAAGAAGGACGGATCGTGGAGGATGTGCATTGATTACCAAGCACTGAATAAAATAACGATCAAGAATTGTTATCCCCTTCCTCGCATTGATGATCTATTGGATCTGTTGAAGGAAGCTATTTACTTTTCCAAATTGGAGCTACGTAGTGGCTACCATCAGGTTAGAGTAGCAGAGCAAGATGCATGGAAGAATGCTTTCAAAACAAAGCAAGGGTTGTATGAATGGCTAGTTATGCATTTTGGCTTAACTTATGCTCCTGCCACTTTCATGAGAGTAATGAATGATGTACTCAAGCCTTTTATTGATGATTTTGTAATTGTATATCTAGATGAAATTCTTGTATTTAGTAAAACATGGGAAGAACATTTGAAGTATGTAAAGTAGACTCTAGATGTTTTGGAAAAAGAAAATATTTATGTTAAATTATCAAAGTGTGAATTTGGTAAAACATCTTTGAATTATTTGGGTCACATTGTAGGGGTGGTGAAGTGAAGATAGATCCCTCTAAGGTTGCAGTCATTATAAACTGGCCTAAACCCAAGTCTGCTACAAAAGTTAGAAGCTTCTTAGGGGCAACACAATATTGGAGAAAGTTTATTGCTAACTTTTCCTTAATTGCAGCTCCCTTACATGCTTTGACATGATTGAACAAGGTGTTTCAGTGGTGAGGCAAACAATAGAAATCTTTCGATGCCTTGAAAGAAAAAGTTAGTACAACACCAGTACTAGCATTGCCAAGTCTTCAACAACCATTTGAGATCGAAACAGATGCCAATGATTATGCCATGGGAGCAGTGTTGATTCAACATGGTAAACCCATATGCTACCATTCTGAGACTTTTAATTCTGCAGTAGTTAATTATCCTACATATGATAAGGAATTGTATGCATTAGTTCAGAGTGTGAAGAAGTGGAAACATTAATTAATGGGCAAAGAAATAATAATACATACTGATCAACAGCCACTTCAGTACTTGCACTCACAAACTAAACTGCAACAGTCAAGACACTATAGATGGATGGGTTTCCTACAACAATTTCATTTAGTCATCCGATATAAAAAGGGCATACACAATAAAGTTGCAGTTATGTTGTCCAGGCCAATCATAAATGCATCTATTACTTAAGCATAACACAGTAATGCATGAAAGCTACATTGAACAATATGCTCAAGATATAGACTTTAAAGATCTATATGCAGCTTTAAGTAATGGAAAAAAGGTAGAAGAATTGGATTACTATATTAAGGACCAACTTTTGTATCATTTGGAAAAGCTATGCATTCCACAAATAGAGAGAATTAACATAATTAGAAAGGCACATACTTCCCTGCTATCAAGTCATTTTGGTGCAAGTAAAACAGTTGCACAGCTGCAAAGATACTGCTATTGGCCAAAAATGAATGAAACAGTTTCTAGATATGTAAGAGGGTGTACCATGTGTGCTAAAAGCAAGCCCAGCAATAGAAAACTAGGCTTGTACACTCCACTGCCAGTTTCTTCCTGTCCTTGGGAAAGTGTTTCCATGCACTTTGTTGGGGGATTGCCAAAATCTAGAAAGGGAAATTACTATTTATATGTTATTGTGGACATGTTCAACAAAATGTGTATTTTAATACCTTGTAATAAGAAAATTACAACCGAACAAACAACGAAATTGTTCTTTCAACATGTTTGGGTGCATTTTAGGTTACCCACTTCCATAGTATCTGATTGAGACTCCCGATTTGTTGGGAAGTTTTGGTCAAGTCTGTGGGAATTAATGGACACCAAAACTGAAAAAAATCACAACCTTTCATCCACAGACAGATGGCCAAACAGAGGTAGTCAACAGGACAGTGATCCAGTTACTCAAGGGTTATTACAACAAGCATCCCAAGCTTTGGGATGAACACTTATGTTATGTGCAACATGCTTACAACCATGCTAAACATTCTTCTACATAGAGATCTCCTTTTGAGACCTGTTTTGGTTTCATACCAAGGTCTCCCTTGGATTTTGTCTTTGAAAAAGACATAGCAGTTGCTAGACACAGTGATGTGGACAAAGCAACTAGATTCATTGAATAGATCCAAGAAATTCATCAGGCAATGCAAGAACAATTGGAAAAGAGTTAAGCCAAATACAAGGCAAGGCATGATAAACACCAGGTGGCACACAACTTCCAAGTTGGTGATCAAGCTTGGCTGTATATCAGCAAGGACATAATGCAAGGTGAAGGAAAGAAGCTGAAGCCAATAAGGTATGGGCCTTTTAAGGTACTTAAGAAAATTGGTGAGAATGCTCTCTGCCTTGATCTGCCAGCATACATGCACATCTATTCAGTAGTAAATGCAGAAAATTAAGACTGTTTGAACCTTCTTTAATTGAAGATCCTGAAGAGCAAAGTCAATTGCCTTCCATTGATGATCTATTGCCTAAATACCTCAATGAGCTGCAGGAAGATACAGTTCGAGATCAGAAGGTGAGGATAACGTGCAAAGGGCATGTGGAGTAACTTAGAATTGGACTCAAAGGTTCAAAACCTAACATTGCCAAATGGATAGAGATTGGGCAAGTGAGGCAGTGGTATCCTCACTTAAGTGATGCTTGAAAACCAACTTTTGGTGGTCCAAAAGCCTTTTTCAGTGGGAAGGCATGATCTAAATGGATCCAAGAGAACTCTCTAAGTCTTCATAAACCCTTTAAAAATCATGCCCAAGGCCTAGAATCCTTTAAAAGATTGAAATTATCGCAAAAGGGATACTCGTAGCATGGCGGAGAAAACCCTTCAGAATGAAGAAAAACATTGTCGGGAGGCCCAAAACCCGTGAGAACAGAGTAAACAGAGCTATCAGCACTTTAACACAACATTAAATCACAACCGTCAGATTTGGCTGATCAACGGCCCAGATCCGATCGGCGGAAACTATTGGCGGGATATCGACACTTTATGTATATAAATTGCGACGATGATTGGCGGAGTGAATCTGGACCGCCGATCAAGCGCGTAGATCGATGGCCCATATTAAATCGGCAGATCACTATCAAAGGATGCAGTGGGGCGCTTTACAATGGCTCGAGGGTTATTGCAATGAGCGATTGCGATATATAGCATCGTTGCATCGCATTGGAACTATGTAGAGGAGCGGGGCCGATGACAGTGATGGCAGTGATATTATAGACCCGATAATAAAATAGGCAGCATTGCATGTATTTTGAAGTCCAGAAAACTGAGTTTTCCTTTGTAAATCACATTTTCGTTGAATAAACGAAAAGCTAACGAAAAAGCGTTGATGCGATGTCATAGACCTGAAAGGGTTTATTAACAATATTGAACTTTTAGGTTCGGAATGCGGGATTTTACAATGTTTTAGTGCATTTTCGTAGTTTGACATATTTTTCCGAAATACAAAGGAATGGGCCCTCCTGATATGTGATAGTGACCTGTGGGCGGACCTGATAGGGGAATGAAGTGTATTAAAGGACTTTTGAAGTCCGACATATCATGTTTTTGGCAGAATTTCCCGGTTTTATGCATATTTCTCTGTGTCGATAAAAAAAATGGCCGTGTTTGGGAATCCGATGGATTTCAAAGGACCCAGGCACTCTTACATTGTGGAATTGGTGGCCACCTCCCCTTCAAGCGTTATGCTATACTTGGGAAACACTGTAAGAGGGATTCGAGCGGACAAAGGCCCGAGAGATTGAAGGACGAGGAGATGAAACGAATAGGCAGCCCAAAATGGCTTTAAAAGCCACATACAGAGAGCAAACAGACAGGAAGTGTTGCAAGCAAGTGCGAGATAGAGTGAGGACAAAGATTGAGAGCTGTGAGGGAGTCTGTGTACTTAGAGGAAGCTTGAGGGATTCAAGTGAAGCTCTTGTAATTGCATTTGTTGTGTGTGAGGCTCAAACTGAGCTCACTATTGTAAAAAATTTGTTTGAAGACTTAATAGAGAGACCACCACTGAAGACTAGACTAGGAGATGTAGGCCAGGAGTATTGGGTGAACTCCTTATTAAATATGCTATGTTTTTATGTATTTTTCTATTATAGTCTTTCACTACTTCAAAGTCTATGTATTTCACAATCTGATCAATCCATTGCATAAAATAACATAGGCACATCTATGCACATGAGTCTGTAATACCTTATTAATTTTCTTAGATCTCATTATCAGATCAGTGATAGCCCTCTGCATCCTCTTTCCAACCCCACAAGTTTTATCTATATTGGATTCTCCAAGAAAGAGTTATGTCAAATCTCCCACGATGACATAATTATAGGCTGGTTCAGTAGATCGAACTTGTACGAAGTCCCACCTATCATTGTTTTGACCTTCGGTCCTGAAAATGATACCCAGAAAACTACAGTCCATCATCTTTCTGTAACTTCTTACGAAATTTCAATCCGATGCTCAGAGAAAAAGTTATAACAAGTTTCCCAAGATGACGTGTTTGAGATCGAATTCGTGAGCCTGCAAAAATCCAACTTCCTCAATTCATATCTCCGAAAATATAGTGAGACAAAATCTGTAATTTGGTCCCAAGGTTCATCACGATTTTGGTTCAAATGGGTTTTACTTTCAGCTTCTGAAGCTTCGTAGAAAAAAAGTTATAGTGAAAATGCCATGATGATCTGTTTGAAGCAGCAAAACTTTAGAATCCAAACCTTTGATACCAATTGTTATGCAATTAGCTCACAAAATAGAAGAATGAAATAGATCAATGACTTCAAAAGTAACCTCTTCGAGGGAGCAACTTCTTTTACATTACACAAATGAACAATTCTTGGATGATACAAATGACAAGACCTCATTTCTATATATAGGAGTTTAAGGGGTCACAATATAATCAGAGCCAACATAACAATAATAATGTAATGGCACAACAAAAATAATAGTGGGCTTCTATGGGGCACAATAATAACAATAAAGGGCTACAATGACAATAATAATAAGGGAATACACTAGTATTATAGGGACCTAATATGCATCTATATGATTGATGCTGGAATAATTAATCATTGATGTACAATGTATGCCATATCTATATTGATTTATGTAAAAATATGCGTGTTTTCATGTCTTCTACAACTAATTTGGGATTTTGGATGTTTTTTTAATATATATATATATATATAGTAGACGCTTCCAAGACGCTTCTCTTCCAAGATTTTTGGGAAATGACGCTTCCTTGTCCCCGCTTTGTGCAACACGGGGTCTAAGAACTTCAATCATCACCCGTGAACGTTTCAAAAGCATTAGTAAGACTAAATGGCATCATCAACTATTCCAACAATCTTGGTCATGTATTAAAGGTTATCTTCCATGTATCTTCTATCTTGATATGAATCTGATTGTAATTGAACTTCATATGAATCTTACTGGAATACGTAGCTCCCTGAAGCTGGCCTATGAGGTCATCAATGTATAACAATGGATATCAGTACTTGATTGTGATCCTATTGAAGAGTGGATAGTCCATAAACTTTGTGTGTGTAACATTCTTCTTTGGAGCAAGAACAATAATTGATCCGCGTGGTGATGAATTGTGTCAAATGTGACCCTTATCGAGTAACTCCTATGCTTGTTGATCTCTTCATTTTCCCACAATGAAGTCCTGTGAAGTGCCTCGTTTGGCTGGGCAACTTCTTGTTGCAAATCAGTGGAGTGCTTAATTACACAGCTTAGAGGTATTCCAAGTGGTTCTTGGATCAACTCAAAATAGTGCCTCAATAAGTTGTTCAGTTGCATCTTGCTTCCACTCTTGTAAGTTCTTTAGTCACAAGACTGATTCTGTGCATGTCAAGCCTTGAGGGTCCTAGCGCACTTGATTGTTGAGTACCTCTGCTAATTTAGCCAAAGCAGTTCATCCACCTTCCTAAAGAAGAGTTTTCAGGAATATTCGTGCTTCTATTATAACTGCTTGTTATATATTCGTGTTTAATGTTGATGAAAAGTGAATTGACTGTTTTTATCAGTTCATCATAAAATTTGAATGACATAGGAAGCATATACATTTTATGGAATTGCATGGATGTAGATATTGTGACTGTTATGGACACCTGATTTACTGTTATTAATAGCCACTTTTTCTACCCTATTTTTAGCAAGGCCTCTTAATAGCCATTTTTTATATTTAGCCAGTTACAATTGTGTCTATCATCTCTATTTTCCGAACTATGAAAAGGATAATGGGCTCAATATGTTATAAAAATGCATAAGATTTGTCTACATGTTCCTTCTATCCCATTAGTTAGATTTTCATTTTTCAATGGATTTTAGTGTCATTTGTGTGTTTTCAGACCAGAATTTTTTTGTTGTCATATATTTCCATACTAAAATTGCATGTATGACACCACACAAGATTCTAATATTTGTAGCTTTAATTTATTTCTGGGGCAGCTTGGTTGTCTTCCAATATGTTGGTACTTTTTGCATTTTTATTTTCATGGCCATTCACTTTTAAGAGTTGCTTGGGTTCAGTGCTGTTTAACCTACATCATTTATGATGATGATGATGATGATGGTTAACGTCCACTGAGACCAAATTGGTCTATCGGACCTACAATTTTCTTAATTTTTACTTGTCTGGCTCCTCGTCTTTCTTGGCGAGATTGGTGTTGTAGCTTTCTTTCTTTTCTCTACGGTCTTCCAACTTCCTTTGTCTTGCATCTCCTTCATCTCTTCTGGTTCTGGGTCTGGTTCTTGGGACATTGGTGTCTTAGCT
>APFE031342110.1:0-27010 GCA_000404065.3 Pinus taeda | reverse complement strand
GGATCATATTTTGTAATAATGGGAAAGTAGTTAAAAATGCTTGAGAGATTTGTGGGATCATATCTTGTAATAATGGGAAATTAGTTGAGAGTGCTTGAGAGAATATTGGATATGTAATTATGAGAAGGTTATCTTCCTCATGTATATAAGAGAGTGCTCTCTATTCATTTGAATAATGAAGAATGAATAATGAATAATGGAAAGAATTCTTAGTTTTTCATCTTTTATTGTTATGCTTTCATGATTTGTAATTTAATTCTTGAATTATAATTTGAGATAGTTTTATTGTTGTGAGATCACATATGTTGTTTGTCATTCAATTCTTCACATGTTGTATTGCTTTTCCTTTATGCAATTTCCTGCTTTCATAGTTAATGTTTCAATGTCTTCCTAGGCTAATTTTATTTCAGTAGTTTAGATTAAACTAGTTCCACTTCAGTCCTACATATATAGTGCATGTGTCTCATAAGTCTACGGACCTCGGATTGACAAATTAAATAGTTTGGAAAGTACTACAACAGAATTAAACGAACATAGTTTCACCCAACAACTGGTATTGCTAATTGGATCGGGAAGACAACAACCTTGCTATATACTAGCTCAAAAGGTGATTTCCTAGTGGATCGTTTGGGCGTTACACGATTAGCCCATAGAGAAAACTTCAGTTGGGAGTCCCATTTCCTTTGATTTTCAGTGATGGGATTCTTTAGAACCCTCACCACAATTTTATTAGAAGACTCAACCAAGCCATTCCCTTGAGGGTAGTATGTAGTGGAGTGTCCAATAATGATATTGAATTTATGGCAGAAGTTGGTGAACTTGGCAGATTTGAAGACCTATGCATTATCAGTGATGATTTTAAAAGGAGACCCAAAGCGAGATAGCATGTTCTCTTCCATGAATTTTATCACCACTGAGTCAGTAGCATTTCTATCTGGGATAGCCTCTACCCACTTGGTGAAATAGTCAGTGGTTGTTAAAATCCATTTGTGTTGGACACTAGATGGTGGGTTTATTTTTCCAATGAAGTCTAATCCCCACTGTCTAAAAGGCTCCTCTACATGCACGGGAATCAAGGGGAGAGGAGCAAACTTCTGTCTTTTAGCAAACAATTGGCATTTCTGGCATGACCTGACCTAAGAATAAACATCTCCAAACACCGTGGGCTAGTAAAATCCTGTCTTGAGGATTTTTTGTGATGTTTCCTTCCAACTGTAGTGTCCTCCACAGACTCCCCCATGGAAATCCTCGATCACTTCATGGGTTTCTCCCTCAACCAAACATAGAAGTAGTACCCCCACTGGGTCCTTCCAGTAGAGCAGTCCATTGGATATAATGTATTTATGTGCCTACAATCTCAGACTCTAGTATTTAGATCTATCCAGTCCCAATGGGCATCTTAGGAATACGAGGTAATGAATAATGTTCTTATACCTGGGCGATCCCTCATATTTTGCATAGATGTTTTGCTCATCTATTTTAATTCCGCTCTAGTGATCCTCTGGTCTGCCTTCCTTTGTGATCAGGCTTACCCCTAGAGCTTGACAATTGGATTCAGATAAAATCTTGGCCAACCCCTGGCCTTTGATGAGCTTGGCAGGCTTTATTTCTAGCTCATATTCTTGTATTTTAGCTATCCACTCGCCCCCCTTTCCTTCGCTATCTCCCTACACCAGAATGTCCTTGACTGTAGTCGTTGGGATGAACATTGTGATTCCTTATTGTAGCACATAAATACAGAATGACTTCAACGTCTTGATTAGTGCATATTCATGTTTCTCCAATATATTGTATTTCAGCTCAACAACCCTTAGGACTTGGCTAAAAAAGGCAATTGGATTCTCATAACCTTCTTTATTTTTCTGTAACAGCTCAACAACAATGGTATGGGGAAATGTGAAAGAAAATATGTAAAAAGGCACTGAATAGTTGGGGTTGACTAGCACTGGGACCTTAGCCAAAGCTTTTTTGATCCCAGTGAAAGAATTACAGGGGACAAATCTCCACTTAACTTCATTCTCCTTCTTGGGCATGTTTGTGATACCTTTGACTATCTCAGCATAGTTGGGTATGAATTGCCTTAAGAAATTTATCCTCCCCAAAAAGGCTTGGACTTATTTCTTGTTTTTGGGCAAGGGAATAAGGCCGATGGCTTTAACTTGTTCAGGACCAATCTTTACTCCCACTTGCGCTACTATGTGTCCAAGCAGCTTCCCCTCACTCAAGGGCGAACTGAGATTTCTTAGGATTCAGAGAGAGGCCATACCTCCTACACTTCTCAAAGGTGAGCTTTAAATGGAGGAGATGCTCTTCATCATTATTAGAAAAGACTGTGATTTCGTCTAAGTAGACTACCACAAATTTATCTTGCTTACCTACGAAAGCTATGTCCATAGCTCTCTGAAATGTGGCCCCTGCATTTATCAACCCGAATGGCATGCGGGCGTACATGAATATTCCCCACGAGGTGGTGGAAGCAGTCTTTTTTTGGTCCTTAGGGTGGATTGCTACTTGGTTATATCCGGAGAATCCATCCACCATGGACATTCTGACTGCACCCACTACCTTCTACAATATATTATCCATCTTGGGTAGAGGGTAGTTATCTTTTAGAGACGTCCTATTTAAATTCCAGAAGTCCACACATAGCCTTATCTCTCCATTCTTTTTCTAGACCGGGACCAAATTAGCCACCCACTCATAGTATCTTAAAGGTATTATGATCTTGGCCTGCAACAACTTCCTTACCTCCTTTTTAATGGAGGGGAGTAAGAGTGGATTTATTTGTCTGAGTTTCTGTTTGCATGGCTTTATCCCACTGTTCATAGGAATCTTATACTGAATGATATTAGTATCAAATGATTTCAAATCATCATAAGACCAATCAAATACGTCTTTGTAATTTTTCAATAGATCTAAATACCTATGTTTGTATTTCCAGGGGATTCCTTTGGATAGCCTCATCATTTGGGGTTCCTCCTCTGATCCGTTGTTGCAGTCTTCAACTTGATCATGCTTCTCTGGGGCCATTTGTTTGGAAGTTATGTCGTCTTTATTGAAAATTCTTCCTAGTGGAACAAGTCCATGAGGGATGATGTTCCCTTTTAGTTGCAAATTATTTTGCCCAACCACTGTTTCTTTCCATGAAGTGGCTTCTTTTTCTTCTTTTCCTTTTTCTTGATCAATGGTGGAGTGGGCAAACTCCCTAATGACTTCTATGAATATTTTCACCTGCTCATCATCTTCGAATACCTGCAAGTGTTTGAAATTATCAGGTATTGAAGGTTTGTGTCTGAATTCTATCTCATATCTGAGGAGTGGATTATGTGGGGGCCTGAAAGTGCTTGCAGCTACAACCAGAGAGTTAGCCATCTTGTTTTATTCCCTGGGTAGAAACTGAAATTTAAAGGCCAGGGAGAAATTGTCGATTAAGTCCCACACTTCATTTCAGTACGTCCTCATCCTAGGGTGTTTGGCTTGGCATTGGTCTCAGATCTTCCTTACGACTAGCTCAGAGTCTCCATAGACCGATAGGCATTCAATGTTCATATTTATTGTCGTTTGTAACCCCAAGAGCAATGCTTCATACTCTGCCACATTGTTGGTCGCCTCAAATTCGAGCTTGAATGAGAGGGGTATCGTGATGCCTTCCATAGATACCAACAATAGTACATCTACATTCCCATCTTTTGGGTTTCCTCCATCGAAGTATAATTTCCATCCTTCATTTTCATTTGCTCGCAGGTGCTCTAACTGCCCTGTAAGGTGTATTGATGTTTCCTCAAGGAAGGTCTCATCCTCTTCTAGGAACAGACATGAGATGCCACTATCCTTCCCATGCACTAGGGATTTTTTTGAGCCTTTAGCCTCCTTTTCTCACATCCAAAAGTGGTAATGGTGGCATAAGTCAAATCTAGCTTAATAAAGCCACCCACCTTGGAACCCCAGATCTGGATAAGAGAATTCCAAATTGAGGAGGTATATCATCCACCATTATATCCATTACCACACTCCTCACCAGGATTTGAGCCAGGTTTACCACCAGATCCTTTATCATGCCTAGGACTTGACTCTCTTGGAGTCAAAGGAGTATAGGTCCTTGTATGGTCTGGTGATCTCTAAGACCAGTTGTTCCATTACTGATAGTGGCATGAGGTTGCGTGAGGCCTCAAAATCCAGCATGCAATTATGCAACAAAAGGTCATGGATCACCAAAGTCACAAAGAAAGGCGCAGTAGAAGCATCCAACTCTTCCACATGCAGCCCGAAGACAACCATGGGCCTCTCCTCTTGAAGGTTCAAACTATCATGGGATGGTGTAGAGATGGTTGGATGCATTAATTGAGAGACTTGAGCTTTGTAATGATGCTCCTTTAGAAGCTCAGTTAGAGGAACATGAATTTTCACCTTTTCCTGCTCCTTTTGGAGGTTGAATGTATGTTGGGCCTTTTCTGTATCTCCTGGAGCTATTCTTTTTCCCTTCCCGCTGGTAGTTGTCAACAGAACAGGTGCCTCCTTTTCTATGTGCCCCTTAATACTATTGCTCTCCTTATTTGCAGAGACTCCTGCCTTGGGTGGGTCAAGATGGAGCTTACCTTTCCCTTTTTTTGGTGTTGGAGGAGTCATTTGGGGAGAAGCTTCCCCTTGTTGTTCTAGTTCTCTCATCCTCTTCTTTGAAGATATTAGATTATACCTACGTTGTGGATGTGTTTGCATGAACTCTGCAAACTGTTTCCAATAATAATCCATATCTTCCTCCTCTATTTTTGCTTCTCTATGATGACTGGCCTCCTAGTGAGCCATATTCTCGTGTTCTTCTTCAACAAAACCAACATATATATTTCCCTGCATCTCCTTTGTATCTGATGATTGTTCATCGGGACCATCTTCCAAGTATAAGGGATGAGGGATCTGATCAAGTTGCTCCTTTCTTTCCCTTGGAAGTAGTTGTAGTGGAGGCCTTCTATATTGCGGGTTATAGCCTCGGTTGTTGACTTGAGCATTCTACCTGGAGAGGTTCTTGTTCTCGATTTCGAGCTTTCCAACTTTTTGTGATAAAATCTTGATGACTTTGTCCAGATCATCCCACTTCGGGTCAGATGATTCTCCATCTTGACCAGAGGAGGATGCCTCTTCTTTCCTCTTTTGGGTTCAGTAGGTTCTTGCTTTGCCCTCGACTTCCCTGTCGAGGCCAGATTTTCTTCCACTTTGAGAGCATCAATCTGAAGTTGGTATAGAGTGGTAGACTTCCTTTCTCTCAGGGTAAAGCCAATGTCGTAGTCAAAAGCTCCCAGGAAAACCACACGAGCTATAGCTAGGGGAGGCTTTATCTCGGTTCGCAGGTTATTGAACTACTTATTGAATCTTTTAATAAATTCTAAAGTATCCTCCTGCAAATTTTTTCTTATGGAATTAAACTCAGTGAGGAGGTACTCATGATTCCTCTTTTCTTCCCACTTCTCGGTGAAGGAGTTTTAAAGTTTCTCCCATGTAGTGATGGAGGAATTGGGTAGGGATTTGAACCATTTTCTAGCTTCTACATCAAGGGATTGTACAAAAAGTCTCATGACCACATCCAGTTGTTCCACGTTTATGTTCTCGAAAAAAGCACTCAAGGTTTCAATGTGACTCTATGTTGTGTTATCATCTTCCCCATTGAACCTAGGCAGATGCTTTAAGTAGTCCCAAGGCATTGCACTCAAGGTCTGAGGTAGATCAAGAGGTGCATACTTATTTAGCAGAAAGACTGGAAGATCCATCTGGACTAGTGGAGGGATATTAAAATTCATTTGAGGAACTGGGGTCAAGACCACAGTGTTTGGAGGGGAAAGAGGGTATGTCAAGGCCTTAGGAGAAAGTCTTGAATAATGACCAGCAATTGACTGAGAACTAGATGAGGGAACTTCAAAGGCTAGTGAGATGGTAGCAAAGTCAGGGGGAGTTTTCTCTTTCCAAACTTTCTTGGATTTTTGGTACTTCTTCACGGGTTCAAATCTAAGAAATAAGCATAATAGTGGAGGCCAAGTGTTTCAAGGTTTTACAACTTAATAAGCTTTTGCAGAGTAGATGAGAGAGGACAAAGAGAAGGAGCAACTCATCACATAGAGCATAAGGCTTCAAACGTTCTACACTTAACACATAGAGCTTGAGGCATTAAGGATTTCTATACTTATTTGAGTTACAAGCAGAAATAATGAATGAAGGAGGAGCTGAAAGCTATGATTCATGCGTTGTAGATTAAAGATATAATTTCAATAGTACACACAGGCATATTCATAAACAATTTTGAGACAAATGAATCTGTGAAACAGTTATAGGCATTTGCATTAACATGTAGATACTAATGAATCTGTGAAGGAGCTTGAAATATTTCGAGAAACTATAATTGCATGAATTCAGGAAAGAAGCATGAACACAAAAAATGAGTTTGACAAAGAGAACACATATTGTAATACTTGTTTCCTTGATATTCTAAAAAAGATCTGTATTACAAAGAGATCCTGTATGAAAATAGCATGCAGTGTTTTCTATAGAATTTATGAACCTTTTCTAAGTCTTACCTTTCCCTATTTATCTGGCGAGGGGACCAAGAACATACATTACAACAAAAATATCTATGGTATAGATTCAGCTGTTAGGTCGACTAGCTGTATCAGTCATGAATGGCTCTGTGGCCCAAAAATATCATAGAATTAAATGCCTCCTTGGAAGGAAGGCATGTTATAGGACAAAAACAAGTAAATAATCAAACAAAAAAGTAAATGAAAGTCTCTGTGTCCATCATGTGATCGCCTCTACCTCAGGCTATAATTTGTTCATGGTATGGCCTCCTATTCTGCTCAACCGACCCCGTCGCTTCTTCCTTTACTGCTAGGATTCCTTGTTCTGTGAAGTAGGGGTTGGGTCAACTGTAAGTGCCCATCTTGGTGGTCTTTTCCTTTATAGAGGGATGGGGCTCCAAGCTGAGCCATTAATCTTCCTTAGTCCCATATACTGCTCCAGGGCTGTGCCATGCTCCATTTAAGTCTTATAGTTGTCATCCCATCTGCCCATGAAACCTTTGTACTGCATTATCAGTGCCTTGATGTAGTGGGTGATATGCATTCCAGTGTAGCAGTGCAGTCTCGCATGTGCGGGCTTTTTTCCTCTAAAACAGGTGAAACAAACCTTTTTTCTTTCCCCCTTAGCCCCCTTTGTTATAGCCCCTCATTTTGCTTTCCTCATATGACCAAGGGCTGGAACCAGGGGCCTAGCCCTCAGAAACTAAGGCCTTTAGACCCGTTTCTAGGAGCCTTTTCCTTTGTATCGCATGGTGAGCACCAGTATTGCAGCAATAAAGCTCCAACTCCTGGGCTTCCTACTTTACTTTTATCAACCCGGTAGTTCGTAACAAACTTGCAAGCGACAGTGGTGTATGCACAAGTACTAGTTCTTACTGCATGCCTTCACTTGGTCAACTGGCGCAAGATCACTAGGAGCTCAAGCCAACTTCTATGGATTCTAGAAGAAGCTCTATATGTGATGAAAGAAAGGAAAGCTTACTCTACAGAGGCTATTCTACTTGCAAAAAGGAAAAGAATACTGAAATGTAAAGTAAACCTAGCAAACCCTACTTCACCAACTAATCCAAATTTTACAAAAAGAAACATGAAAACCATGAAATGAATCCCATTACCTACTCAAGGAAGTAAACAACATCTACTCAAGCTATTTCTAGAAGGAAATGAGAAAAAACATCTTTTTGGATTTTTATGTGAAATTGTCATGCATGTAATTTATTTGTTTGTGAATGTGGCAGCAATTAGGTGGCGATGGAGAGCTACTTTGGGATTTGTAGAGGTGTAGGATGGTGTGGATGGGTCCTAGGAGGTCTCAAGTGGCCTTCTGGAGGCTTTTCCCACAATCGGACTTCAAAAGGAATCCTATAGGAAAATTTACAAGAGGCTGCAAGGGATCTACGGAGGTCTACAGAGAGGATGCCGAGAGCAGTTTTGAAGGTTTTGAAGGTGTGGGAGTGGGTGGAAAGGGTAGCTAAAGGCTAGAATGATGTGTTAAGGTGTCTGGGGTTCACCAAGGATTGCTAGGAGAGGAAAAGATGGTCGGGAGAGAGGAGGATATCCTATGGAAAAATGCAGAAAGCTAGGGCAGATTTGAGGTGAACTTTGGGCGACCGATAGGGCATAGATGAGGGAGAGAATGCAATGGTTGATAGGCTGAAATGCTGTGAGATGAGATTTGTTGCAAAAGAACTGAGAGTCAAACAATGAGATCTAGCAATCAAGGAGACTAAGTACATCAAAAAACCAGAATTTTGCATCAAGCTAATCTAAATTATGAGCTATGGAAAGAAGTGCTGAAAAATGCTATAATGAGATAAAGCAGGGAAGGAAACTTATTGCAAAGACAAAAATGAGCATGATGAAAGAGATCTAAAGCAAAGCATTAACCTTCTAACAATCTGCAACACTAGAAATCCTATGGAGAAGGAAAATCTGTGTTTTTGTGGCAGCAAGAGGGTATTGGCCTCAATTCATAGTCCCAAGGGGAGGAAAGGAGGCCAAGGCTCTGTTGATGGCCTTTTGTATCTTCTTTCTATCACTATTCAACTTGCTACAGAAAACTCAAATGGAAACAACCTTCTAAATCACCAAAAGCAACCTATTCTTAACCAAGAAAGAAATTTATCTAACAACAACTAATTCATAAACTGAAAAAAAGCATATCAATACAAACAAGAGGAGTTTGGCTGCTTGGATTTGGCCCTAACCCAAGAGCTTCAGCCCTCTGAGGTAACTCAGTGCTAGCTCAAAAAGGATCTCATCTTTATTATCAAAATAATAATAGGATTACATGAAACTATCAACAAAAGTAAGCTCGAAGTTGAGAAAAGTAGAACTGCAACAAAAATTCGAAAATTTGACCAACTCCCTAATGAGGCCCTATGCCTCTCTACTTATACAACTGAAGCTCCCAACAGCTTCCTTAAAATCAAGGAGGCTTGGCTCTCAAAACTTGAGATAAACAGAAGTTATCCTCCACTTGCTCGGCTGCCTCCTAGTGCATTGATGTGGTTGTTTGTGCTCCGAGCTGCATGAAGGAGAATTCGAAGTGGGGAATCATAAATGAGGGGGATACCCTCCTATAAATCCTCTCCTTTGTCCACTTCGAATTATTACTGCCAATTTTCCATTAAATCTTTGACTTTTTCTTCAAAATTCAATAAAAATCTACATTAAACACATATTAGACTCCATGGCATCATAACCAACCCAACTCACTCCATAAGCATAGATATAATAAAAAAACATGCAATAAGCTAAGAGAATGGTTGATTAAACTATGTTAGGAGGAAAAATGAGCCCATATAATTACCTATTTATGGGGCTCATCATCACCCCCCTACTGAAGGTGTTGCTCATCCTCTGAGCAACTTAGTGCATCTCCTCATCATTGATGGCCCTTATGGCCTCCCTGACATCCCATGCTTCTGATGTGAGCTCCTCTTCTTTGTCATGGAATCCTGCCTTTCTGTCCAACTCTTCCCACTGTTGTTGCTCTTCTTCCTCTTTTCTGCCTTCTAGCATGCCTAGCAGCAGCGGGGGACTCAATTTGAGGCCAATCCAATTGACCTTCAAACTCTGCATAGAGCGCTTGTACAGTGGCACTCTCCTTAATGCTTCTTGCATCCTTGTTTGGGAGTGATACTCCATGATCTGCAAACTGTGTGGTAATGTGTTCCACCTCCTCAAACAAGCATGGATACAGTCATCCCCAAGTAATCTTTCCATATCCTCAAAATGTGCAATGGCTTGAGCCTAATCATTGATATACTTAGGGACAATTTGGGGATTATTTGCAAGTAGGTGATGTGTGCCGATGAGTGCCATGGGATCTGATGGCTCAACTCTAATCATTAAGGGCTCATTCTGCTCTTTTATCATCAACTTTTTTATTTTTGCTTCCCTTAACTCCTCATGATTCATCCATGAGGCCATGGCCATTAGTTGCAGGTCCCCTAGCCTAGCATTTGGGTCCCACACATTCATGTCTGTGAGGACCATGTTATGCAAATAGAATTCTGCCATTTTTTCCCTATTCTTCTGAAGAGCTTTGGTCACATAGGTCCATAAACTGTCGGTAATCTTTAAAAGACATTGTGCCTCTCTGTGCCAAAGTCTTTATCTGAAACTGCAACCATTGGTCCTTGAGGTATAATCCATATGATTTTGCTGGTGTTCTGCATTGCAGTGCCTCCATGGACCAGCTAGCCATGCATGCCAATTGTGTCTCTTTTTCTTGCAGTTGTCTTCTTAGCAACTCATTTTCTGTTTCAAAGTGAGTTCTTGTGATTGCTTCTTTATGTCTGACAACACTTAATTCCCTGCCCATTTCTCTTATTTGATTCTCCATATGGCCAATATCCTATACTCCCTTGGATTTGGCTACTTGCATCCACCTATGGCTCTTTATTCTTTCTTTCTCCAACTCAAAGAGAAGTGGGATTGCAAATTTCTGTGGAATGATTCTTCCCCCCTCAAGAATATTGTATTCAGAGCCCAAACTAGGCTGGGGGTCAGGTTCTTATGCCTTTGTTTCTTCCTCCTTCCCCTGTGGTTTTCCTTCTATCCTTGTTTCAAGTTTTTCAGCCTCCTGTAGTCTTGATAGGGTCTCCTGTAGAACAGTTTGTGCTTCCTGTAGAACTGGTTTTTAATCCTATAGTTCTACTTTTTCCTTCCATGTGGGAGATCTAGGAGTCCCCCTTTCATAAGTGATAGGTGCCTTGGAAGGGGATTCCTTCCCTTGTAGAGGGTGAATGTTCAATAACAATGGGCACTTTAGAAGAAGGTTGGGGTTTCCCTTGTTTGATCCTTGTGCTCTTCCTAGCCCTGAAATACATTGAGGTCTGCCTCTTCCTCTTTTGTTTTGGTTTAATTGGGGTGTTGAGGGCAGTGAGAGAAGTTGTTGCTTCTCTTTCTAGGGTCTCAAGAGACACCTCTATCTTTTCTGCCCCTTTTTCTCCTCCTTCTGTCTTTTTCTCTGTCTCTGTTGGTTTTGTTTCCTCCTGTTCTGTTTTGGTTCCTTCCTCCTCTGTTTTGGTTTCTTCCTTCTTTGCTTTGGTTTCTTCCTTCTTCCATTCTTGTTCCTCAGTTTCCTCCCCTTCTCCCCCTTGTTGTTCTTCCTCCTCACTATCAGAAGGACCAAGATCATATGTGAGGGCCTTTATGTCATGTTCTGCAGTCATGTTGCGGAAAATTTCCCATGCTATGGGGATTGTGAAGGTATGGAAGGCTTCTTCCACTAACAATTTGATTAAACCATGGTGATCCAGTTGATCTGGACCTCCTCCCTTCAACTTAATGCTGGAGTCTATGAGGGACTGGAGGAGAAAATAGGGGATGCTAAGTTTCTGGGGCGTTGGAGTGTCCATGCCATATCTCAGCTTATGGAGAAGTCTAAAATGGTAGCCATAAACTATGTTATACCTCCCTTCACACGAAATATATTTGATGATTTGGTAACTGACCTCATCCCAAGGGTAAGGTATGCTTGTCTTTCTAATGCCATTTTTGTCTTTTATAGGATGTTCATTGTTTTGGAAGAAGTTTTTCTTAGCAGACTGTCCAATTGGCTTTTCATCTTTGCTCCAAGGTAATCCAAGAGGAAGGGTGATAACCCTACTGATAAATTATGGGGTGATTTCCATGGAGAGACCTATAAAAGTAACAGTGACATGGGTCCTTGAGTGAGGGACTAAAGAAAGGGCAAACTCCTGAGCCACTTCTTCATCTAACCCTCAGAATTTCTCAAAAAATGGCATCCAATTTGCTTTGGTGAATATGGCTACTACTTGGGGGCGTTCATGGAGCCTGGTTGAATTTCTGGGCTCCTTCCTCATGAATCCCCCTATCATTTTGCTTATACCCCTTTTGAACACCAAATCATGGAGACAAGAATTTTGTAGAAAACAGGAAAACAGAGAAAAACTGTGTTTTCTTTAAGAAACAGGCATAATTTGTTTATGTAATTCCTCTTCTTCTGTGGACCCAATTCCTCCTTAAAATTATATCATTCCTTACACATATTGATAATCAAGGTGGGTATGCACAGAACCTACCTCCTCAAGCCAGAAATCAAGCAAAAACCCTGTGTTTTCTCCTTAAAAACAGCTTACTGCCCCTCTTGTAGAACTGCCTGTAGGTGCTCTCGTAGAACCTGTAGGTGCTCCTGTAGAATGCCGATAGCAGGAGGAGAGATGAAAGTGATGGAGAATGATGGTTTCAAGGCTGTGGTGGTGACAAAGAGCTTGTTGCAGCTAAGTGGACGAGGATGAAATGAAAGAAAAGGTGGTGAAGGAGTTTCGAGGAGGAGTACTTATTTCTTCTTTTAGATATTTCCCGTGATGGGGTGAGCTGGAAAAAATGTACGTTGCCATATTTGGACCATTGGTCCCCACTTGCCTTGTCATCATGGTTTCTTCCCCCAATCACCTCCCATCATTGCATCAGAGTTTTCATACCCTCTACTACCTATCCTTGGGATTTTTCTCTGAGTTGCTAGGCGCACATGTGGTGGCATCTCTGAGTGCAGTCAACTGGATGAGGGTGGCCAGTTAACTGGCCACCTTTCCTCGTTCAACCCTAACCATCTCATTCACTTATTCATATTTTTCAATTACACAAATGCAACAGAGGAGATGGTTAGTCACTTACCTGTGAGTCGAATGTATGTGTTGTGAGGTATTTTGGTTCCTTTTGCTGCTGCATGCTTGTATTTCCTTTGTTGCATGCCTGTATTTCCTTAGCTGCATGCTCTCTGCTTTCTGATGTGTGGTTGTTTGTTTTGTGTAGGTATCCTCTGGCTGGATCTAGTTTCAGGTGTCTCCTTCAATCCCATGGTTGCACTTCTTTTGCTGTTGTGGCTTGATTTTAATGGGATCAGCTGCTACAGGAATTCCTACAGGAGCTCTTGTAGATACTTCTCCCTTTAAAAATTTTAGCTGATTTTTGTGTTGGGAACTATGAGGGTGATGCCAAAGATGCTGATGGAGATGGAGAGGTACTTGGTAAGCTACAGGTGAGATTTGAGGTGTTGCTCCCTTTATTTTGTTTGTTTTTTTTCTAAAAATTGGTTTTTGTGTTTTTTCGACAGGAAGGGAAAAAATGATGATGATGAGGTGGTGGAGATGTGGGATGGATGGAAAAGAGGGTGGCTAGCTGTAGGAGGGTCTACATGCTCTTCATGAAACTTCCTAGCCCCTCAAACTGCTTTCTGGAACCATTTCTGGCTTTCTGTGATTTCTACAAGGAGCCTCCTGTAGAAGACACAGGGCCTCATGTAGAACACACAGTTTCCGAAAGAAAAAACACAATGGGGTGGAAGAAAGGTCAGAAATGATGGAGAAGAGTGTGGAGGAGATGAAATAGGATTTGTGGCATCTTCCCTTGCTCCCTGTGGTCCTCCTGTAACCTACAATGCACATTAAAATTCAATTTCCTTTTTCTTCTGTTCTCTATTTTTTTTTTGAAAGACAACTAGGGCGCCTCAAGGAGGTTTTAACCCTAATTGCCTGCCCTGGGCGCCTCCAAGGGAGGTTTTCACCCAGGCATCTTATTCTCTCTCTTTTTTTGGCTTTTTCCATCACTGGGCCACCTCAGAAGAGGTTTTCAACCCAATGATGGGACTCAAGTGCCTCATGGAGGTTTTCACTTGGGTCCTTGTTAAATTTTTATTTTTTTTCTACTTCTTCAATGAGTGGGTGAAGTGGAGGCTTAGACCTGCTCCACTACCATCATTGTCTTATTCAGATCTTCAATGAACTCTCACTTGGAGAGGGGCTTCTTGTAAATTTTCAACCTATGTCCATTGACAAGCATGGGGATGGTTTCCTCATCAATGGTTCTGATCAGAACTGAACCATTCTCATTGCATTTTTCCACAGTGTAGGGTCCCAGCCATCTTGTCCTCAACTTGCCTTTGAATTCTTTATAACTTGAGTCATAGAGTAGTGCCCAATCTCCCTCTTGGAATTGCTTCTCCTTGATATTTTTGTCATGCCATATCTTCCTTTGAAGCTGAACTACCTTTGTGTGGAGAAGGGCCTGCAATCTTTGTTCATCCAATCCATTGAGTTGGAGTAGTCTTTCCCTTTGTGCATGGCTGAGGTCTAGGTTCAACTGAAATGCCATCTTTAGTGTATTGTATTCAAATTCTATTGACAGCAAAGCCTTCTTCCCATAGACCAGTTCATAGGGTGTGAACCCTGTGGTGGTCTTCCATGTTGTGTTGGAGGCCCAGGTAGCCTCAACTAATCTATCCGCCCAATATTTTCTGTTGTTTCTCACTACCTTGGTCAGAATTCCTTCCCAATCTCTGTTAGTGACTTCCACCTACCCATTGGCTTGGGGATGGTAAGGGGTGGAAGTCATGTGCTTGATTTTATGATGTGTGAGCAGGTCTTCAATCAAATTGGAAGTGAACTGACTACCTTGATCTGTGACCAGTTCTCTTGGATACTCGAACTTATAGAATATGTTCTCTCTCAAAAATCAGCTACTTTTTCCTCTATTGCTGCTTTGATTGCTTTTGTTTCTGCCCATTTTGTCAGATAATTGGTGCACACAATGATGTATTGCTTCTGTTTTGAAGGAGGGTTGATAGGACCCACAAAGTCCATGCCCCACTTCTCAAATGGCTCAAAGATCACTTGAGGCTGCATGGGCATCTCATCCTTTGGAGTAGGTTTCCCCATCCTTTGACAATGATCACATTGGCTTGTATATATCCTCACATCTTGATGAAGAGTGGGCCAATAGTAGCCTGCTTGCAATATTTTGAAGGTAGTCCTCTTTATTGCAAAATAGCCTCCACAAGGCCCATCATGACAGGTCAGGAGAATGTCAAAAACTTCATCCTCCCTGACACATCTTCTCAAGATCTGATCTGGGCCAAGTTTGAAGAGATTTCCCCCAATCCAGGTGAAATGGCACTTTTCCTCACGATCTTGCTCTTCTCCTTCGAGCACAGGTGTGGTGGAAACTGTGCTGAAACCAAGTAGTTTGCTATATCATTAAACCATGGAGAGTATACTGAGATAGAAAATAGGTGTTCATCTAGAATTTGATCATCCACCATTCCTTCTTCACTTGTAGGAAAATTTACTCTAAACAAAAAGTCAGCAACAACATTTTCTTTACCAGGTTATCAACAATGGTCAAATCAAACTACTGCAGTAAAAGCAACCATCTAATAATGTGACCATTTACATCCGGTTTGTTCATTAAATATCTAATTGCAGCATTATCAGTGTGCACAAATGTTTGATAGCCTGTGATATAATGTTTGAATTTGTTTAAGGAATGCAATACAACTAGGAGTTCCTTCTTGGTTACCGTGTAGTTTAACTCTGCCTTTGACAATTTTTTGCTTATAAAGTATATGGCATAAGGTAAATTTTCATCAACTTGTCCTAAGTTTGCTCTGATTGCTTTGTTTGAGGCATCTTTGTGAATGTGGAAAGGCAGGGCCCAGTTTGGGCCTCTCAAAATTGGGGCAGTCACAAGTTTACTCTTCAAGGTAGCTAAAGCTTCTTGACGGTTTTTGGACCATATGAACTCAACATCTTTTCCTAAAAGACCAAAAAACGGAGAGGCTAACTTACTGAAATCTTTAATGAATCTTTTGTAATATCTAGCTAAGCCTAAGAAACTTCTGACCCTTTGGATGATGGAAACTTTGTTGGGGTCCACCTGCAGTCCTTGTTGAGATATTGCATGACCTAGCACAATCCCTTCAGTCATAAATTCACATTTTTCTAGACTGAGGGATAGGTTCATTTCAATACACTTGTCCAAAACTTTTCCTAGGTTAGATAAAGCTTCCTGAAAGTTAGAACCATAAGGAGTAAAATCATCCATATATATTTCCACTGCATCATGAACCAGTTCAGAAAATACACTCAATACTGCTCTCTGGAAAGTGGTTGGAGCATTACACAAACCAAAAGGAAGGACCTCGTATGCAAAGGTACCCCAAGGACAAGCGAAAGTGGTCTTATCTTGGTCTTCCACGCTGATTTGAATCTGATTGTACCCGCTAAACCCATCTAGGAAGGAGAAAAACTTTTTTCCCGCCAAACCATCTAACACTTGATCTATGAAAGGCAAAGGAAAATGGTCCTTTTTAGTGGCTTTTCTCAATCCCCAATAATCGACATAGATTCTACACTTACCATTTTTCTTTGGCACTAGCACCAAAGGAGAGACCCAGTCACTGTCAGAGTTGGGGTAGATGAATCTTGCATCAAGTAATTTTTGCAATTCTTCCTTAACAATGTCTTTAAGGGCTGGATTCATCTTCCTTTGAGGTTGCTTGGCTGGTTTGCAATCTTCCTTAATGTATATTTGATGACTACATATTGAAGGGTGCATTCCCTTCATCTCCTTTTAACTCCAGGCGAAGGCATATAAATTTTTTCTCAATAAGTTGCACAACTCCTTCTCGTGGGAAGTGGATAGGGATGGATTGATTTTCAAGGTTCTTTCTGGGTTGAACTCTATATTCTTAACACAGGGAGAGGTCAGGTCAGCCACACAGAGATCAGTTAAGGGATTGTCTTGGGTTTCTTTCACTATATCTTCTAATGGCAAGGTATGAGGGGATGGATTCTGAATTAAATTTGCAATGATATCATCCTCATCTTGCGTTTCCCCCCCATGACAGTTTCTAATACACAAAGTGGTGCAGAATAGACTTCATCCTCATCCTCCACCTCCAACCAGAGAGGTAGATCATGTTCTAGCAAAGGTTGGGTAGGAGGGTATAAGATTAATTGTTTGGACATATGCCTGTTATTGATGGTCATGTTCCCAGCCAAATAGCTGATGTAGGCATCGGTAGTAGCCAACCAGGGCCTTCCGAGGATGAGAGGATACCCAGTGAGCTTTGCCTTTAGCTGGAGAACTAAGAAATCAGCAGGGTACTCCCAAGAATCAATGGAGACCATCACATCTTCCACAATCCCTTCAAGGGTCACGGTGGAGTGGTCTGGTAGCTACAGTACTGTCGTGGTCTTCCTCAAGGAGCCCTGGAGGTTAAGTTTGAGCATGGTGTCCTTTTTCATCACATTAATGGCAACTTCCAAATCAATCAAGGTATGTGGGATCATGGTTCCATTAATGTGGACATCAACTACTGGGCTTCCAGGGTCTAGATATTTTGGGCAGATTACCTGCCCCAACATCAAGTCAGACAATTGTCCTATGACATTGATGGTTAGGGCATCTCTCTTGCACCTGCCTAGATGCCTAAAGCACTTCTCTTTGATCAACCTATTGTATATAGGCACATCTTTTATGGCTTGGAGAAGTGGTATCTTCACACATAGTTGTTTCAATTCTCCTAGAAGTTCAGCTTCTTCTGGGGTAGACTGTGTTGTCCTGGATAGTCTCTCAGGAAAGGGTGGAATTGCTTTAGGTTCACTTTCCTCTTTATCTTCCTCAACCTCCCTAGGTGGGGGCTGGCTATTTGGGAGAACCTTCCTAGATCACAGGTTAATCTCCTGAATCTCCACAACATAAGTTGGGCATGACGGTTTCCCACTATATACTTTGTGAGCTTATCTGTTGTTCGGGTTTAGGTTCGGCTGGGTAGGCATTTGGGGTTTCCTTGGTGGAGCAGGAGGCAATGGTTGTGGTTGAGCATGTAGTGGAGGCAAAAGAGTGGGAGGAGAGTTGTATTGGGGCCTCCACCACTGATGAGATGCATTCCACTGGGATTGTGGCTGAGCATAGGATTGAAAATGAATGAGTGGCTGGTTGGGCATGATATTGAGATGGAAAGGACCAAGGAGGAGGCATGGACCAAGAAGGACGAGCAAGAGGACCCCAAGAAGGTATGGAAGTGACTTGGTTGGGGTTGTAATATGCCTGAGATGTCCCTTGCATCCCATGCCGGTATGGTCTAGGCCCATGCGGTCTAAAGTGGTTCAGTGGCTCCTTCGGCCCCTTGGTATACAACTTTAAGTTCGCGCAAGGAAGGGCACTTATTTGTAGAATGATCTTCTTCACAAACTAAACAAACCTCTATAGAGTTCAATGGACATTCGTTCCTAGGATGCCTCCTGGTGCACCTAGGACAAAAAATGGCCAAAGCCCTCTCTGTTGCCTCTGGTTTCGTTTTGATATGCAAGGTATCCATTTGCATGGAAAGAGTCTGTAGCATCTCACTCTTGAAGTCTTCCAGCATGTTTCTGATTTCACCTTTAATGGATGAATTGGATGAGGAGGTACTGGCTATGGGTTGACTCCCTCTACCTCTCTTTCTGACTACTCTAGAATGGTTTCCAAAAACAATCTTTATGTCCTCATAAGGTAGTTGGTAGATGTTTCCTCGTCCAGTAGATGGAGGGTGTCTAGAAGGTCTTCCGGAATACCTCTGAGCAAGACCAACTTCAGAGATTCAGTGTCAAGTGTGCACCTGACCCTTTTTAATTGGGCTGGAACCTCTCTTCATAATCTTCCAAGGATTCATCACTTCCCATGGTCATTCGTAAGACTTCTTCTTTGGTGTCTTTTGACCTATAGTAGTCTCGATATTTGTTATTAAAGACCTGGTGCATCTGAGCCCAAGTTGTGATGCTATTGCCAGGTAACCCCATGAACCAGCGCAATGCTGCATCCTTGAGAGTAGAAGGGAATAGTTTCAACTTTTGCTCATCTTCTGCATAGTCATAGGTTCGATAGAGGACAACAAACTCAAACAAGGTGTCAGGATCTTCTGTAGTCAAACCATGGAAGTGAGGTAGGGCTGAAGGACTGATAGTTTTCATTTTGGTGTCCCCATTGGTTTCTCGAATGGAAAAGGTGCCCTCTATTCTCTCTCCTTTCCCCCTAGCATTTTTGTTTTCAGCCATTGGCTCAGGAGGGATGTTTTCTTCTTCTTCTTCCCCTATAGGTTCTTCAAATTCCTCTGGTTGTTCACCTAAAGGTTCTTCTTGATCACTGCCACCAAAGAAGAGAGAAGGTTGGTTATGTGATGTAGTGGGGGTGTTGGGCAAGAATTTTCCTGAATTATCTTTATTCCTATGACACATGAAATGAAATCTTTTTGGCTGGTTTTTGTTTTTTCACTGATTGTACCTGTAAAACTGAAATTGATTGAACAAACAAATTGCAACTAACTGAAATGAACTTGCTGAAATGAAATTGCAGAACTGAAAAGGAAAGTAAATGAAATGCAGAACTGAAAGCAAGGAAATGACTAATCCACTTTTGTTGAAATGAAGTTGCTGAAATGAAATTTGCAGAATTGAAAATGAAAGCAAATGAAATGTAGAACTGAAAACAAGGAAATGACTAATCTACTTTTGCTGAAATGGAAATTGCAGAATTGAAAATGAAAGCAGGGAAATGCAGAAACTGAAAGAAACAACTACTCTACTTTTGCTGAAATAAACTACTTAGCAGAATGTGCGATAGAAAATAGAAGAAAGCAGTAATCACAAAATACTCTGACGCTTCCCCGGCAACAGCACCAAAAAGTGGTGAGCACCAATATTGCAGCAATAATGCTGCAACTCTTGGGTTTCCTACTTTACTTTTATCAACCCGATAGTTAATAACAAACTTGGAAGCGACAGCGCTGTATGCACAAGTACTAGTTCTTACTGCAGGCTGTCAATTGGTCAGTTGGCGCAAGATCACTAGGAGCTCAAGAAAAATTCTATAGATTCTAGAAGAAGCTCTATATGTGATGAAAGAAAGGAAAGCTTACTCTACAGAGGCTACTCTACTTGCAGAAAAGAAAAGAAGACTGAAATGTAAAGTAAACCTAGCAAACCCTACTTAACCAACTAATCCAACTTTTGCAAAAAGAAACATGAAAACCATGAAATGAATGTCATTACCTACTCAAGGAAGTAAACAACATCTACTCAAGCTATTTCTAGAAGGAAATGAGAAAAAACATCTTTTTGGATTTTTATGTATTTTTATGTGAAATTGTCATGCATGTGATTTATTTGTTTGTGAATGTGGCAGCGATTAGGTGGCGATGGAGGGCAAATTTGGGATTTGCAGAGGTGTAGGATGGTGTGGATGGGTCCTAGGAGGTCTCAAGTGGCCTTTTGGAGGCTTTTCCCACAATCGGACTTCAAAAGGAAGCCTACAGGAAAATCTACAGGAGGCTACAAGGGATCTACAGGAGGTCTACAAGAGGTGTACAGGAGGTCTACAGGAGGATGCTGAGAGCAGTTTTGAAGGTTTTGAAGGTGTGGGAGTGGGTGGAAAGGGTAGCTGAAGGCTAGGGTGATGTGTTAAGGTGCCTGGGGTTCACCAAGGATTGCTAGGAGAGGAAAACATGGTCGGGAGAGAGGAGGATATCCTATGGAAAAACACAGAAAAATAGGGCAGATTTGAGGTGAACTTTGGGCGAACGATAGGGCATAGATCAGGGAGAAAATGCAATGGCTGATAGGCTAAACTGTTGTGAGATGAGATTTGCTACAAAAGAACTGAAAGTCAAACAATGAGATCTAGCAAGCAAGGAGACTAAGTACATCAAAAAACCAGAATTTTGCATCAAGCTAATCTAAATTATGAACTATGGAAAGGAGTGCTGAAAAATGCTATAATGAGAGAAAGCAGGGAAGGAAACTTATTGCAAAGACAAAAATGAGCATGGTGAAAGAGATCTAAAGCAAAGCATTAACCTTCTAACAATCTGCAACACTAGAAATCCTATGGGGAAGGAAAATCTGTGTTTTTGTGGCAGCAAGATGGTCTTGGCCTTAGTTCATGGTCCCAAGGGGAGGAAAGGAGGCCAAGACTCTATTGATGGCCTTTTGTATCTTCTTTCTATCACTGTTCAACCTGCTGCAGAAAACTCAAATGGAAACAACCTTCTAAATAACCAAAAGCAACCTATTCTTAACCAAGAAAGAAATTTATCTAACATCAACTAACTCATAAACTGAAACAAAGCATATAAATACAAACAAGAGGAGCTTGGCTACTTGGATTGGACCTTAACCCAAGAGCTTCAGCCCTCTGAGGTAACTCAGTGCTAGCTCAAAAAGGATCTCATCTTTATTATCAAAATAATAATAGGATTACATGAAACTGTCAGCAAAAGTAAGCTCGAAGTTGAGTAGAGCAGAGCTACAACAAAAATTCAAAAATTTGACCAACTCCCTAATGAGGCCCTAGGCCTCTCTACTTATACAACTGAAGCTCCCAACAACTTCCTTAAAATCAGGGAGGCCTGGCTCCCAAAACTTGAGATAAATAGAAGTTATCCTCCACTTGCTCAGCTACCTCCTAGTGCATTGATGTGGTTGTTTGTGCTCCAAGCTGCATGAAGGAGAATTCGAAGTGGGGAGTCATAAATCAGGGGGATACCCTCCTATAAATCCTCTCCTTTGTCCACTTCAAATTATTTTTGCCAATTGTCCATTAAATCTTTGACTTTGCCTTCAAAATTCAACAAAAATATGCATTAAACACATATTAGACTCCATGGCATCATAACCAACCCAAATCACTCCATAAGCATAGATATAATAAAAAAACATGCAATAAGCTAAGAGAATGGTTGATTAAACTATGTTAGGAGGCAAAATGAGCCCATATAATTACCCATTTATGGGGCTCATCATCGCAAAATCTCGCATATCGATGCTTCATAGTGCTTTGACCTTAAGATTCTTCCCTAGACATTGTGATCATCGATCTGTGAGATCGGGCCCACCTAAGACATCAGAATCTCACCGCAGAAGAGGGGGACCCTTTATCTTTTTCGTTATTGCGGGCTGATAGTCTGGACGTGAGATCCTTATAGATCATGTCGTAATAACTTATCACATCCGGGGGGGGATTTTCCCTTTGTTACTTGGAATCTTGAATCCCGGTGCTTGATGGCCTTTTACCTTTAGATTTTCCCCTTAACAGTTGTGATCGCCGATCTGCAGGGTGATGTCATCACTGCCACGTGTTGCCCTATGATTAGTGACACATCGCACCCTGGAATGACCACATTTTACCCCTAAAAATATTGAAACTGAGTGACATGTGTCTCCCGTACGGCCACATCACCCTCCATACTACCACGTGGAGGAGAGAGAAAGGGAGTTGTCCACCTTGGTTTGGCAAGAATTTCCTTTGTTAATGAATCTTGTCCTTTCCCTGAACTTTTACACTATACCGCAGAACTGGCCCCCACATGGTCTTGGAATGAATACCCCACCGATTTGTCGATATTGCGGGATGCGGGATGGTGGGCGTGCAGGATTGCGCCACGTGGAGGAGAGAGAAGGGGGGTTGCTCGCTCTTGTTTTGCTTTGTGTTCCCTTTGTTAACATTTTTCTGCCTCCCCCGGTGATGTTACATTATACCGCAAAATCAACCCCTGCAAGGTCTTTTAAGTTTAGAACTCGTTGATCTGCCGATATGCTAAGCTGCAGGACTGTAGGGTTGCTGGGATGTGGGATGCAATATTGTGGGAGTGCGGGATTACGCCATGTGGAGGAAAGAGAGTGGGGGTCACCCGCCTTGTTTTTTTCATGCTTTCCTTTGTTAACCCTTTTCAACCCTTTTCGACCCTCCCCCGATGATTTCACATTATATCGCAAGGTCGGCCCCCGCAAGTTTTGGAGTTTTCTGTGACTGCGAGACTACTATGACAACTGATTTTCCCTCATACTTAGCCATTTTCTAGGTTTTCGAGGCTTTCCAAGGCAATCTTCAACATGCTCTAACTTGTGATCCAGGAATCTGTTTTTGGACTTTTATATACCATTAGAAAGCTCTTTCTGAGCACTAGGCACTAGAGGTGCCTGATCAAGCTCTGAGATCTTTTGTGGCCTAGGAAAGTGGATCCAAACTTCACTGCTCCTGGGCAACCATGACCAATTGAAACCCACAATGCAGTGAGTGACAACATGGTTCATAACATATTGTGTGTATAAAAGCGCACATACAAATACAGTGAAAAATCAGACAACCAATATAGCCACCATGAGTAAGCATGGTAATCAGTTCCAAACATGAAAACCTCTTATTAATGTTGCTGCAAATTCAAGTACAAATCTTGCTATTTTTCAAACCCCAATAATGGAACATGGGTTGCTCATACCATTGTCCAATGCAAAAATCCTAGCCTCACTACAACTCACTATGCTAGCTACTAAGAGCTAAGTGCATCTAGCTCTCAAGCATAGATCAACTATCTACTACTGGTCCAATCTTAAGTGTTGAAGTCCTTTTCAATGAGGTAGGAGGAAAAATTTGTAGAGTTGAGGCGACTGTTTACCTACCCTCATGAATCTTGAGCTTCCTCACCGCTTTCTCTTGTCTGACGAGTGTTACATGCACAAACGAATCTCAGCAATGTTGTTGGTGTTGTGATGAGAAATATTTACATATTGATAGAAGATAGGTTGTGAGGATAATGAAAGAGGTTCCAAGAAACCCTAGGGTTCTTGTTGCCAATGCTATTGTGAAACCATGCAAACTTGCATGAACTGTTGAACTATCTTCTATTATGCCTTACTTGCATCCATCCATGCTCTATTGTTGTAAAACATTTTCCACTCAAAGTATTGGGTTTCGTCACTGGCCCTATCTTTAAATGTCTTTTATTCTCCAAAAATCGTTGCTAAACATAATCGCACAACAACTTGCCATGATATTCCCTGCAGGATGTGGAGATCCACTATCATCATTCTAATAGTTTCCCACATATTTACGCATTTTGTTGTGTTTTTCATCACTAACAACACTCAGATGTTCCATAGTCGCAAAACCCTCAAAGGACAAATAAGCAAGTAAGCTAGAATTCTTTAATGTGGATATACACCACTCCCTTTTTAGTTTATTTTCCTCTGCAACTTCTATATCATCCATACAGAAAGATGCACAAGCACTTAACCCACAAATATCACTGTGGGTGGTTAATATGGGAAACATGGGTATGCTTACAAAATCATCGCCAACTATCCCATCAAAAGGTATCAAATAAGAATTATGTGTTCATAACATTCTTTAAAGTATTAAGGCCTACTTCATGTTGCTTCACAAGTAACCTAGCTAAACAAGCAGGAATCATAAACAAATCTTTTATTGATGTTTCTCCCCATTTATCTCTTGGAAACTCTACAAATGTAAATCATAGGAGGTGAAAAGCCACATAACAAGGTCGCATTTCATCATTTGGAGGGGGTCTCATGGTTGTGTTTTAGTGTAAGTCGCACCCCATGGTGACTTACCTATGGCTTTTCTATGTGACTTTGGGACCTTGGGAGACGTGACTTTCTAGATGCCACGTAATCACAACTTGCAGATTGATCGTATTTCCCATTTCTCTCCATGGTTACCATTTGCAATTTTTTGACCCAGTGGCATTAAGATTATGTAAGTCGCATTTAGAAGGTGTGACTTAGCTTAAGTTGCCATTGGGAGGTGAAATTGTGTGAGCTTATCCTCCAGGATCACTTAGGATGCAAAGAAATGACAACATTTCTCATCTAAATCATGATATTTTCTATTCATCCACCATGGTGTCAACTGTGTTGCACATCATGAGAAATGAAAATATAGCAGAAGGCAAGAAACTGTGTAGAATGACACAAAGAGTAGAATATTCTTAAAACCATTCTCTTCTAAGAGTGTCAGTGAAATAATTAGCTAATGGAGTCTTTCACAAGCAATGGAGCAAGTTCTTTGAAGACCCATGCAACAGTTAGACATGATGGAACAAACCACAATATGCAATGTGTGTATATCGTTAGGAAATCCTTTTAGTCATGGTTTCTTTTACAATGCTTAGTGTTAACCACACGCATACCTAGGTGCCATGTTTTTTGGCAGTTTCATGACTACTGTAACAATGATGGATGCACTACTATCAAACACTATATCTTGAAATTTCTATATCCCATGTATTGTCATGTGGTTTTAATGTTTCAAGCATGTGTTTTGTTCACAACGATGAAGCATGCAACTAATGCATTATGTGGGCACCCACATATATATAAATACATTATCGTGCCTTTGGTGCATGGATGGAACACAAAAATATGATCGTACACCCTAGGGAGATGTGGCAGGGACAAATGTTGCATTTGGGAAATGCGATTTGAAGAAGGTCAAACTCGGAGAAGTCACAAAGTCGCATGGTAGGCAAGTTGCACCTGTAGGTCACATCAATGAGGTTCTCCATTGCGATTTTGCAACTTGTAGGTGGTCTTAATCACATAGGGATGGTTGCACTTTGGTCAATAAGGAAGGTCACATTTTAGTACGATAGTTCCCTTGGTGACTTGCAACTTCCAACCAACTGAAGTTTTGGCCTACACTACATACTGTGATTTGATGTAACGTGAGAGTATTGGTAGTGGGTTACCCTACATGAGCTTCCTCTTGTAAAAAACTAAGTCAAAATAGAGAAATTTGGAGGCTATGTGACAACTCCCAGAAACAGACAATATGTCAGTGACACAACGATATGCATTTCATTGCGGGATTGAAAATATCTCCTGAGAAACTATTGATCAAGAAATTTCTCACTGTAACTCCCATCCCCCTTCAATTGGTGTGATCAACTTCTCCATATGAACTGCAGTCGCCTTGCTTTCCAAGGACAAACTCTTTCATTGTAACGAGAATGCTTAATATGCATGTACTTTTGGATAACCCTAACAGGTTTAATACGTGGAATATCCATGATACCATGTGTTGGCATGATGCATGGCTTTTAAACGCCATATGGGGATGGCTCTTTGGATTTTTAGTGGACTTGAGCAAATAATATTTTTTCCCAAGTGCACCATTGTTCCCCTTTTATTCTATGCAATGACTTTGTTTGCACATACCATTGGGACATTCATTGGGGCACTTCCTTTTGATGTGTTTTTCCCTAGAAAACATCAATGCCCTCTTTGAATGGTTCAATGCATAAACTATCATTGATTGTTACGATATTGCATCTCGAATGTCTCAGGGTTATTTTAAAAGGTGCAACAATGTTTGAATGGTTTCTTTTCTTTTGAAGTAGCAACACATTAGTAAATATACTTCATTCCTTTGGGTTGAGGGATTTAAAAAACATTGTTTTGATTTGGCATTCCCATTGCATGAATCCTAGTATGTCTAATTAACATGTGCCAACTATCTTGGATTTTTTCTCAGAACAAGCTTCATGTGACTAGCACCACCATCATAATTCTTGTTAAATTCAACCCTAGTGTAAAGCTGAATAGAGACCATGGCATGTATTTCACATTTAACAAGGTTTAGAAAATTTTCCTATGATAAAATGTCTTGAAAGTATTTCTCCTTACCATGTGTATCTTAAGTGTTCCTTTTCCAGGTATTTGTTGCCCTATTCGAATGGTCTTACCTCCTTTGTGCGACTTGTGCCTTATGGATAATTTAAGAGTGTGTATTGGTTTTGTATTTTGGAATTTTGTAAGACATTGTGTTCGATACCTTGTTACATTAAAAGAACACTTGCTTTATTCAAAATAATTATTTGTGGTCCCAAACACCTTTTATAATGAGCTAAAATTGATATCAATTGTCAAAAGGCTCTTCCCCTTTCGTCATCGCATCATACCATATCTGAAAGTTTTCAATTCTTTCTTTAATTAATGTATGCATTCATTTCCTTTACTACTTTGTATGTTGTGTTTACAATAATTCCAAGCCCTCCATTCTTCCAATGTTTGAGTGGAAACTAGATCCAGGGTCTTCATTTCTGTTTCCCGAATTGGTACGATTCTAGCCATGTGAATGAATGAGTCGATGTCGAACATGGTAGAAACCACTTGATTACCAGTCAATGATGTAAACTGTTAACAAGCGTGAGAGAGACCACCAGTAATGTCAATGGTTCTCAAAGTACCCAGCACAATCCATGAGATGTGAATGAATGAGTCGATGTCGAACATTTCATGGAACCCTTCGATCGCAAGTCAATGATGAAAACTGACGTCGAAGGCGAGAAACCTGCCATTGAT
>APFE031342094.1:53703-88467 GCA_000404065.3 Pinus taeda | reverse complement strand
CAATTGTATTAGTCTTTTTAAAAAAATGTATTTATGTCTGGACGAAATGGGGTTGTCATGCTCTTACATCTCCTCGGTGTTTCACAGGTTTACTCATTTCCAGTTAATGAATAAGATTGTTGATATCTCTCTTTACAGTTCATTCTATAAATAAACAGGGTTATGGGTTTCATTCTTATCATTTTGACGAATACTGTTATTTGCATTTGCTTGCTGTATATAATTTCTACAGCGGAGATTTCCCTATTTCCCCAATGGATCTCTTTCTTTGAAATTGGGGTTTCTTCCCCAATAGGGTTAATCTACCTGAACAGGTTACCCTCGCGGGAGGATAGGTATTTTGATACCTCACTTACCCTCAGACCAGTTTATTGGCACTATGAACATGGTTCATTTACTCCCTTTACTTTAGTTTATCAGTCACAGTGTCTCTATTGATAATGGGTTGAATAACATTACCATTTCAATATTGTTAGACAGGTATATCTCACAGTATGCTCTATCAATTTGTACAATTTATTTGTCCAAGAATGCATCCTCAAAGAAGTACTGTGTAATTCTTACATATACCACTTGTTGTCCCAGTTACATGTTTAATTCATATACCACTTGTTGTCCCAGATACATGTTTAATTCATAAGTACATAATAAAAGCAATCTTTTCTTACTTAAGTTGTATTCTTTACTTATCTATTGTTGTTGCCTCCTCATGATCACTCTCTTTCTGAATACTGATTTTATCCTCCGGAGGCTAATACCATGCTGAGAAAGATGGTCGTTCGTCCCTCTGGTATTGGACGCCGTTGAGAAAATAGATTTTACAAATGGTTTGGAAGCTTTCAACTTTTAAACTTGTGTGTGAGGAGTGTCAGTTGTGAGTGTGTGAGGAGAGTCAGTTGTGAGTGAGTAAATGAAGTAGCTTCTTATATTGGATATGAACGAATGCCGGTGGGAGTGTGATTGTTGTAAGTTTCATTAACTCGTTGTAAGGACCAATGTCAGGGAGTCCTTGAGGCTGTGGTATAATTTTAAGTGTGGAGGTTCACTCTTCTCAAGTGGGTTAGTGCAATTTAGGATAGGACTATGTATACTAAAGCTGGCTCAAGTTAAATTTTTTTTGCAGTTAAAAAAAAAAGTAATATTAAGGGGCATGAAATTTTAATTTCTGGTTATCTCAATTATTCTAGAATTTTGGTGTTTGGAATTTATTTACAAGTAGAAACGTTAATTCTTGGCTATGACAATTATTCTGGAGTTTTGAGTTTTGGTGTCTGGAATCGGTTTGCAAGTAGTCCCAATGGAGGCGTCACACCAGTTGTCTAAGAGGATACAAACAATATAAAAGGAAGTCTCATCACTAACTCCAGCCTCTGGAAGTTTTGGTGTTTGGAATCCATTTGCAAGTAGTCCCACAAGTAAGTTTCCATCACCAACTCCAGCTTTTGGAAGTTTTGGTATTTAAAATAAATTTGCAAATAATCCCACCTGTATATTCTCACTAAAAAAACAAATATATACTAAATACAGAAACAATAGCCAAAAAAATTGTTACTATCTCAAATATTTTCGGTTTGAATTAGCGTATGCCTCCAATATCTATTTTTGAGATTCAAAGCATACAATTTTTTCCAATTTCTCTACCCTCTGAATACGAAGTGGGGCATGGAGGAAAAGGAGTTGGCCTTTATAAAAGAGCTCGTCTATGGGAGAGCCAACGGAATCCAGCTCGATTGAGGCGGCCTGGACAAGTTTGAGTCCTCGGTGGGGTATATCAAACTCGAATTCTCTCGAAACCGCCGCACTATTCATATTCAATCTCCTCTTGCTCACGCCATCAGAAGCCATATCCGAGCCAATTGTAAATTTATCAAAAATAAATTCAACGATCTTTTCATAAGTCAATACCCCGAATGAGTCTCCCAGCAAGAGGTATGAGGAAATTATTTTTGTCTCTCAAGATCACTCCCAGCATAGTAATAATATTCATTCAGTTCACTACCTAATTAAGTTTTGGAGCATCTTTTCACCCTTTCAGCAATTGTATTAGTCTTTTAAAAAAAATGTATTTATGTCTAGAAGAAATGGGGTAGCCATGCTGTTACATCTCCTCGGTGTTTCACAGGTTTACTCATTTCCAGTTAATGAATAAGATTGTTGATATCTCCTTTTATAGTTTTTAAAAGATGGACAAGATGGACAAGATGTCACAAGATGTCATAATGTGTTTTTAAATTATGTTTTGGAAGAGGTAAAAGTTTTGAGAGCGTTTTCAATTTACTTCAGTTTTGATAGTGGACATGTGAGCTGGGTTATATGGAGATAATTAGAACTATTTAATCCTGCTCATTGTTTGGCGAATTTGAGATTCAAAGTTTGTCTACCAAATGTATTACAACAAATTGACAACATTGGCTAGCTTGCTGCTTGAATCTGCATCAGCTCTTGAAACGTCACCACTTATGGATTACCAGCGGAGAATAATAGCATATATATGGTTAGATATTTTATTTTTCTTACTTATATTGTTATTGGTCTTGATGGTGTTGTTTTGGTTGTGGCGAATTTTAAGAAGAATTGTTCATGCTCCTTTGGAAGTGCCAGCCCTTGATGCTCAATTGTGATGTAAAATATAGGAATATAGAAACCTTTGCATTGTTGTATTGATAATATGTTGTTTTTTGTTGACTTTTGGGAGTTGGAAAAGCTTGTTTCCTTCACTGGTGAGAATATTAGAAGGATAATGTATGATAAATAGTGCACGGGACATCGTTTACACAAAATATTTTGCTTATTCTACCCTTCACTCTGTTTTTTGCTATCTCTGAAGGTGTTTATCTATCATTTGTATTGAATAAGGTACCACGGGGAGGTTGGTGTCCCTTCTAAATTGCAACAATTTTTCTGACCATAATGTTCTCTTGGAACTATGGAAGGCAGAAAAGTATAAATATTTAGCACGGAGAAAACTCAGCATAGAAGGTTTGAATGGATTGCTTGCCAGGGTGAATTCACGTGTACCAGGAATTTGTTTCTTCTGCAGTGACCTTATTTCCATCTTACCACTGATTATTGAGAATTATGTAAAGAATGTGGGGTCTCTGCATGAAGTTCTTGTCGTTGTCACCATAAGAAGGGTTCCAGTCAAGACAGTGCTTTTGTCAGAGAGATTTATGGTTGGAAAACTAGACCCAAAGGGTGTATATAAATGCATAGCCCAATATGAGTACAGTCTATGTGTTACAGGCCCAAGACACCAAACAACACTTTTCCAATGTTGGGTCCCTTCAAATTCTAAATCTAAGAAGCCCCATAGGAGCAACAAAATGAAAATGATACCTAGAAAATCACTCTTCTTGCCTAAGCCACCAATCTTAGCAAGGCTTAAGGAGGACCAACGACAATTATAAGGATCCCATGCTTCCACTATACTCTCTATTGCTTTATGATCCAATATGTTTCTCATCTTATCTTTCCATTTTGTTTTGAATGTGGAGTCTTTATAGCCTGCAATATAGTATGCTCTAAGCTCTTGTAGCAATATTCAAAATGTGGCTACAGTTGCTTTACAGTATCTGTAGATGAGGGTATGCCCCCTTTGTCTGCTATGGTGGAGAGCTTGGCTTTTGCTATGAGTACCTCATAAAACTCACCCTCATATGTTAGTTGCAGTGTCCTATTTGGGGACAAGAACACAGGTCCTTGAGTTGCGGCCATGGTTTTAATACCAATCCTCTTTTGACTTCTTCCTTGCTTGGTAGCAATTTACAAGAAACTCTGTACCCCAAGAACTAGTATGCTCGAAACTTGTTCGTATCAAACACTAATATATCCAGGTTTTTCAAATGGGCATCTCTGAAATTTTGGAAAATAAATTTAAGCATTTGGCAAGTTTTGGCCTGCTACTCATAAGCATCAATCCGAAAAAGGGGTATGTGTTGTAGTATTTGTAAATGAGTAAACATTTAAATTTAGTTTTATATGAAAAAAGATTTAGTATGCATAATGAAACATTAAATTGAAATAATAATAATAAAACAGTTTAATTGACATCTCATATGAACTTAGTAGTGAAAAATGTCATTTTAATAGAGTTCTCGCAAGTTAAGGAATTTGTGCATCCCTATATCTACGAAAATTTCACCTAGAGTTGAATTGGGATATTAAAAACACATTCGAGGTTTTATCCAAAAGAAAGTTCATGACATTTCATATGAAGTTAGTAGTGAAAAATGTCATTTTAATATAGTTCTGGCAAGTTAAGGAATTTGTGCATCCCTATATTTATGAAAAGTTCACGAGAGAGTTTGATTTCAGCAAGGAGTTTGATGGCTTTCACTTGTATTTTTTGAAACACCTAGTTGACAGAACCATGTGGTAGGAAAAGGACATTTAATTTTTACCCTCACGATGGTTTGTGACAGCTAGCAACCTTGTGTGCCCTCTTTAAAAGTGACAATTCATTCTTAAATATGTAACATATGGAAAAACAAAATCTCCAAATACAAAAAAAAAAAACTTAAAATAATGTACAAAAATATGTTCACATAAACAACTACTACATGAATAATGGATAACCTCTATATGACATTAACTATAACTCATTATCATCCACCCTTGCTTTCAAGAATGTCCATTCACATGTTGCTATTCTTCCACACACTACTATTACTTATCCATATTCAAAACACACATAACTAATAGTTTCAAGTGTAACTCAATATCATCCACCCTTGCATTCAACAATGTCCATTCCCATGCCACTATTCTTCTACACAGTATTATTTATAAAATATCTATATTCAGCATACACATAACTAACAATTTCAATTGCAACTCTTTATCATCCACCCTCGCTTTCAACAATGCCCATTCACATGTCCCTATTCTTCCACATTCCATTCACATGTCCCTATTCTTCCACACTATATGCCTTACGGCGTTTCCTTTGCAACATTAAGTGCAAATGCTAGTTTATTAGAAACAAGACCACTCATTGTGCAAAGCTCATTATCGCTTTGCACACGAAAAAAATCGAATACAAAAATCAAATTGTAAATCCGATATGAACGTTAAAATTTCTTCTTCTTAGATTGTAGGTCTCATCACCTCGTTCCCGGTGACAATTTATATGACCTGTTTTTTTAAACCAAATTAACGATAGATTCGAGCAGGGATAAATGTCGAGCGTTTTCTTGAGTAGTGTGGCCTTTCACATGGTAGTCTGAGCGTTATGATACGATAATCATTAAAATTAAACTTTGGTTTAGAGTAGGTTTTAACTTTATCTTCATTACTTTAATTTTAATAAAAGGACTTTCTGCTTTTCTCTATCAAGAGTAATATTTTGTTTATTAATGAAGGCTATACCTTCTTTATACTATTTTGTTTAATTTTTTCTTTTCATTTTCCACAAGGTAACGTAAGGATATTTTTATTACACTGGTATTAATATTGTGTGAGAATTTAATGTTAATTTTGTTTTTAACGAGTCTAATGTTAATTTTATTTTTAATGCTGATTGTTTTATGTTAATTATAGTTATATTTTTATGGCGGTAAAGATTTACTTTGAGAAGAATAAGATTAGGTAAATTGCAAATTATAAAATGCTTTAAATTTGTTATTTTTTTCTTCACAATATTTTAGATATGTAAATGCTTTAAATTTTAATGATAGTTTTAAGAAAGAGTTTTTTTCTTTCTTTCTTTATAATCAAATTTATAATAGCATTTAAGACCAAAATAAGATTTGTATCATTTTATAACTTTTTGTCAATGTCATAGTTTAGTTAAGCTTGCGATGAAGGTCTACTCATAGATATCTCTATGAAGTAACTTTCGCTAAATTGTTATTGCCATGCACAAAATTAGTGTAAGTCATATTTTTGTATTTGATAATCATAATCTTTGTTTTGTAAACGTTTATTGTCATAATCATGCTAGAACATAAATCCTTAAAATTTATGGTTGCTTGTTGAAATCATATGGACACCTCTCCATATCAATGTAAAGGTGGATGTTGATTATTGTAATAGAAGTATCATCGCAAGCTATTTATTCCAATTAGCACTCTAACTAGTTAATGTAAATGCTAAAAGGTGTGGCAAAGAGGGGTCATCTTTGCTTAACTCCTACATTACACAATCATCTTTTATGATCAACCCTTAGTGGTCCTAATCATAACAATAACATTTTTTACAACATTACGACAACACTGTTCAACTCAAAGGAAACCTTTAACTCTTCTAATCTATTCCAAAGATTAATTGTGAGTAAAATTTCAAACACTTTCCTAAAGTCAAAAAACCAATACATAAGGTTGGTTTCATTATCACAATGTTCCCCTACAATGAATCTAGATGTACCTAGGTGTTCAACATTGAAATGGTAGCTTCTAAAATAAAGAGGCTTAGATCCATTTTTTTCTTAACTTTCAAGTTTTGAACCATACATTGATTTCCATTTCAAAAGGGTTCCATATAACTTGGCTAGAAGACAGGTTATGATAATGGTATATAATTAGAGGGGTTGCTTTTATACGAACTTTTTAAAATAGGAATAAGGATTTGGGTATTTAAACCTTAATTTTCCACTAAATAAAATAGATTGTGAAAATGAAGGGTGATAATGTGTCCAAGTTTTAAGATTTCAACTTGATATACTTGCTTATCATTAGCTTTTCCATTTGCCAATGATATAGTCTCGAACTTCAACATTCAAGTGAAATCCTTCTCCTTGTTAACAAGGGTTTGAACATTATCCACGACATTAGGGGAGGGGAGGCATACAGGTTTTTAAGGTATACATGTCATTTTGTCAAGAAAAGCATATTATTTTTTTAGTTTTATGACCTTGAATTTACCTTTAGATTTGTTTAGGATTAATTATGGCATGATCTTTTAACTTCTTTTTCTCTCTATTATATAATGCTTTTTTTTTTTTTTAAATTTAATCAGGGCTTGGTAACTATTTATTTAGTCAAAATTTAAGGACTCATCAAATACTTCCCTTTTTTTTTCTATCAATTTTACACTCTTTACGATATCGAGTGTTAGCCATTTCATTTTCCATTTTAGATGAAACTTTGAGAGCGTACTTATTTATACAGGTTGAGATTTTTGTTGTAAAACCATGATAGAGGTTTTGAATATTGTCATTACTTAATAGGGAATCTATTCATTTTCTAAATTCTTTGGAAAATATAAGTATTGTTGATGTCAAAGATCAAATTTTTTTCATCATTAAATTTGTATTCTATGGTTTCATTATGCACAACAAAGTTTAGTGATAGGATTAGCATTCTATGATCCAAGGCTAGCTCATGCTTGTCAAGATGTGAAAATTAACTTTTTGGTTGTATAAGGGCATACTACATATAAAAAATCCTACCATACTACTAACAAGTCCATAAATAGAAGCCATTTGAGTGGATTTTGGCCATTTCATTAGACAATTGCAAATCATTATTTAACACCCTCCTCCCACATCTACCCAAGTAACTAGCCAATCAGGGTAAACATGTGACACGAAGTTACTATGATATGATTTGACTCCCTATATGTCAATTAGGGAAGTGGAACCAACGGAACACATCACATGGACCTTCAACAAAACTCCCAGGAACCATCCCAACCCCTGAGGTACCTAGCCCCCGAGACCAACTAAAGTTTTAATACATCAAAACCCTAGAAGCTCCCTTCATGTGGACCAACATGCATCTAGGAGGCTCTAGACGCTCCCATAGAAAGCGAAAGCGAGCGTTTGGGGACTTTGTTTCCTAGTGTTGTGCCCGTGACTCCAGGATTTGTGCCATTTTCCAGGCCTAGAGCCCAGGTCACTGCCTAGAACTCAATGACACCTTTCAGAAATGAATTTACACAATAGAACAATGATACTTCGAAAAAACATTGACAAGGACTAGAGTGGACCCCTACTAGCCATGACAGGAATTTCGTCAAACATGTCATTAACATAAAAGCTACATGTCTTAACAACATAACTAAGCATAGGGGTCTCACACTTATCTGACAATTGCTAAGAAGCATTGTTTAATTACCACATTAGCTACATTATCATCTATTAGGCCATAGATACATTGTTCATTCATTTACAGGTTAAAACATGATGAGATCCATACATAGACATTGCCATAATACATGTTCATAACCATCATAATAACAACAAAAATACTAAGGAAACAAAAACCATATAATCCACATATAAACTAGTACAATACTCATGAATTAATAAGGAGAGATTCTTCAACCAGTCACCCCCATGCCATATTTTAAGCATGAATGTGGTATCTCATAAATCACATCAATCAAAACCATCGAGGGCTTCCAAAGGCCAAACCACCTTAACCCATAAAATTGTGATTCCACCTTATGGTCGGACGTCACAGACCATCACCAGGTTGGTCTCTACCCAAGCCTTCCACAGCTCCAAAGTGTTTGTCCCAACCAAGGCTCTAGGACTAGTAACTCAACCCACGGTTGCTGCGGGGCTCTAAAGTGTTTGTCCAACAAAGGTTCTAGGACTAGTAACTCAACTCACCAAGGGCTCTGGAGCGTTTGTCCAACCAAGGCTCCAGGATTAGTAACTTAACGTAAGATGTTATAGGGCTCCAGAGTGTTTGTCCAACCAAGGCTCCAGGACTAGTAACTCCACCGATGATGTTATAGGGCTCCTGAGTGTTTGTCTAACCAAGGCTCTAATAACTGGTAGATAAACCCAAGGTAAAGGAAACATGAGAACCAACCAAAAAAACAAAGAAATTAACCTACAACACCATGGCTATCAAGGAAATGGTGAGGCTAGTAAAATCCATTGTTAATCGAGGCAATCCTCCATTCCAATGACAAATCATGACCAATAAACCAAATGGATATGCCATGCATGCCAAAACTAGTAAGGAAAACATACATGCAACTCGTACCTACAATCAAAACTCGTTATAGTTGTTGATCCTAATATCCTCTTGCGCTTCCCTGCTCTTCCTTTTCCTTATTGTTCCAAAACTTCAAGTATGCCACACTCCTCCAAGAGTGCTCCAATAAAACTCTAAGTGTGCAATATTATGAGAGAGAGAGCTCCAAAACTCAACTAGAAAAAGTCTGTGAACTGATCTTGAATAGCCTATTTATTAATGAGGCCTCACTTTTCTTCATTTTCAATTATTTTCCTTCATTTTCCTCATTACATGCAACCTATGACCTTTCACCTCCCTTTTCTTCTAATTTCCATTATTTTCATAAATAAATGTTCCCAAATGCCATTTTTCCTTTCCAAGGTCTTATCGATTGCCTTTTCTAATTTCCTTTTAATGATCCCCAACACTATTATTTTTCCCAACAATTAGCTTGGAATACTTGTCCCATGACCATGGTTATTATTTTTACTTTATTAATTTTTTTTAGATGGATTTTTGACCAGGGTTATTACAAAACCCTCCCCCTTAGGGGAACGTTGTCCTTAGCATTCAACAACACCTACAACCAACAAGGTTGTTCTAAGAAAAGCATACTTCTCATGGAGCTTTATAACTTAGCTCGTTGCAGTATTTACAATGATCATCCTGCTGGGAAGCAAACCAACATGACAACATAACAAGTATAACACAATAATGACATGACACCCATACCACTTATTAGAGCTTTATGACATAGCTCATGGCAGTATTTACATCCATATACACATGCACATTTACAAAACATCACCATAACATGTACCAAAACATATACCAAAACATCTGCTCAACCTATGAATAAGGAAGGATACATAGCCTGCATCTGATCCACCATCTCCCATGTAGCTTCATCGGGCCCAGAGTGCTTCCATTTCAATTTAACCTACTCAATTTCTCAATTATGTAGCATGATCATATTTCTCTGCAAAATGCACTTTGGTTTAGGCTGGAATTCTCCTTCTGGCTTCACTTGCAATACAAATGAGTCAATCACATGATCAACATATTTAACATACTTCTTAAGTAATGACACATGGAGAACATCATGTACTTTCACTGTCGGGGGTAGTGAAAGTCGATAGGCTATTGGCCCAATCCTCTCAATAATCTTGAAAGGTCCACAAAACCAGTGTGCCATCTTGGCTTATGATCCAATATGCAAGGAGCTCTTCTTCGGGTTGATGCGCAAGTACACCTATTCCCCAACCTATAACTCCTCGAACAAACTATTTTGATATGAATAACTCTTCTACATATCCTGTGTTTCTTTCAAATTCTTCTTGATTACTTACATTTCTCTCTCCATGTATTCTGACATGTCTGATCCAATCAACACCCTGTTAACTAGATCACTCCAATTGATGGGAGTATTACACCTTCACCCATACAATGCCTCAAACAGACTCATCCTCAAGGATTTCTGATACCCATTGTTGTAAGCGAACTCTACCAGTGGAAGATACTTTTCCCACTTCTGTTGTTAATGCATCACATACATCCTCAACATGTTGTCCAATATCTTGTTGACCTTCTCTGTTTTTCCATCTATCTGCAGATGACAATTTGTACTGAAGTCTAACTCTCTACCCAAACCTACAAATAACTCCTTCCAATACTTGGAAGTGAACTTTGCATCCCTGTCGGGCACAATCTTCTTCAAAACTCCATGTAATCTGACCTCATCCATGATGAAGACTTGTGATACATCATTCATTGAGAATGTAGACTTCACTGGAATGAAGTGTGCTACCTTTGTCAACCTATCCACCACTACCATGATGGAATAATGATGTCTCACTGTCCTCAAAAAGGTTGTGATAATGTCTATGGAAATGACCTCCCATTTCCACTCTGGAATCATAATCAACTGTAGTAGGCCACTTGGATGCTTACACTCTTTCTTCACTTATTGAGAATCCAAGAACCTACCCACAAACTCTTCTACGTCTCTCCTCAAACTCAGCCAATAATAGAATTTCTTCACTGTTGTTAGCGTCTTCTAATAACTCGGGTGACCTAAATATGGTTTCGTATGAAACTCCCTCAAGATCAACTTATTTCGATCACTTCTATCTGGTAGATATATATTGTCCCTAAATCGAACCAATCCATAAGCAGTGAGATGATAGTCCACATCCCGTGCACCCACATTTGTACCTGTACCTGTACCACTACTTGTACATGTACTAGTACCTGTACCTGTACATGTACCACTACTTGTGCTCTGCTGCAACATGCACACAATCTCCATATACCTGTCATCTTGCTGACCTGCCTGCAAGGTCTTGTCCTGTAAATCTATCTCGTATGAGCTCATAATTTCCATGTGATTTACCTATATCCACCTGCTAAGATCATCTTCCATCATATTCTCTTTACCTTTGATATACTTGATCTCAAAATCAAACTCACATATCATGGCCAACCAGTTAGCCTACTTACCATTTAGTTTTGGTTGGTCAAATAGATACCACAAACCACTGTGATCGCTCATCAATACAAACCTCTTTCCTAGAAGATAGTGCATCCACATATTCAATGCATGTATGATTTCTTCCAATTCAATATCATGTGTCGGGTAGTTCTTCTCGTTCTCATTCAGTTTTTGTGACTCATAGCATACCACTTATCCATCTATCATAAGGACTCCACCAAGTGCTCTCTTGCAAGCATTTTTACATACTACAAACTCTTTGTTCGAATTTGTAATATTTAACATTGGTGCATGTGTTAACAACTGCTTGAGTTGCTCAAAACTCGACGCACACTTCTATGTCCATTCAAACTTTTTACCTTTCCTTTGTAATGATGTGATAGTATAATAAGTCTTCAAGAAGTTCCTGATGAACCTCCTGTAATAGTCTGCTAACCCCATGAAAGATATCACCTCATCCACATTCCTAGGAGCTATCCACTCCATGATATCTCTTACCTTTTCTGGGTCCACTACTATGCCATCCTTGGAAACCACATGTCCCAAGTAGTGTATCTTAGTCTGAAAGAAACTGCACTTGCTGAACTTAGCATAAAATTGGTGCTCTCTCAACACTCTCAACGCTGCTATTAAATGCTTAACATGCTTTTCTTCATTGTTTTAATATACCAATATATCATCAATGAACACAATAACAAACTTGTTCAAATATGGACACGACACACTATTCATAAAGCACATAAAGGTAGCTAGAGCATTAGTTAAATCAAATGGAACTACAACAAACTCATAATACCCATACTTGGTCCGGACATCTATCTTGTAAATGTCCTCTTCTTTAATGTGTTCCTGATAATATCTAGATATTAGATCAATCTTCGAGAACAGTGATGATCCCTTCAACTAATCAAATAGGTCATCAATCCTCGGTAACATGTACCTGTTCTTGATGGTAACTTTCTTCAACTGCCTATAATCAATGCACAACCTGATAGTACCATCCTTCTTCTTCACAAACAATATTGTAGTGCCCCATGGAGATACACTTGGCCTAATGTACCCCTTGTCAAGCATTTCCTTTAACTACAACTTCAACTCTACCAACTCAAGTGTACTCATCTTGTAAGGTGCCTTTGATGCCGGAACTACCCCTGTAACCAATTCAATATAAAAGTCTACTTATCTGCGAGGTGGAAACTCTGAAATATATGTAGGAAATACATCATAAAACTATTATAGAAATAGGTACCTGCTCAAAACATCTGTATCCTCAACTTCCTTACCTTTGTCACTATAAATGTGCACTGCAAATAACACACACCCTTTCCCACAATTAGGCTTGGCCTACATACCTATCACCATTCTAACTAATGTTGCTTTCTTCTTACACCACAAGACTCTTTGTTCGCCATTGTCATTCAAGCACTCAATGACTTTGTCATAACAATCCACCTTGGTTCTATGAAGGTACAACCAATCCATGACCAACAACATACTATATGATCCCAACTATAATACATTCAAATGTGCTAAGGTAGGCATACCATTCAAACCAAATGTACAATCTCTTACCCAGTGATGAACTTGCTTCTTTGTACCTATAGCCAACAGCACCAACCAAGACTCTGCATGCATTTCTTTATTCAAACCACACTTATCCACCAGGTCAGGATTAACATAACTATAATTAGATCCAGTGTCAATCAAAATAGAAACAATTTGATCACAAAGCTTATTGTCCATCTCAATGATAGATGCCTAATGGTTTTCATGTGTGTTTATCGAGTGTTGCATAGATCCTAAGAATACTCTGCCCAACATCTCCCACTATTTATGCCTCCTGAGCACCGTACATCTGTGGTGTACCACCTGATATTGTGGACAATCTCTCCTACAATGCTCTCCTCCACAAGTCAAACACCGCATGAGCTCCTTATTCCGCTCCTCAAATCGAAGTCCTTATCCTTTGTCAAATGCATTGAAATTCTAAGAGGGTGTTGCATTCTCTTTATTACCTGCACCCTAAGGTCTTGTTCGCTTCTTGTCCCACATTCCTTTGTTCTTTACATTACCTTTCTAGTTTGTCTTACCCTCAGATTTACTCCTTTATTGCTCGTAACAGTTCTTTAGCTTTCAAATGGCCTCCTCGAATGATCTAGTCTCATCAAACTCAATCATGTATTTTAATGCAATTGGTAATCCACTAATGAATCTTTGAATCTTGGCCTTCTCCACCTTGAGGTAAGGCACATATCTCAAAAACTCCGAGAATCTGCTAATGTACTCCTTATTGGTCATGAATCCCATCTTTATCTCATATAATTCTTTTTCCTTGTCTTCAAAGTGTCTATCTGATAGATAGTTCTTCCTGAATAGTCTCTCGAATTCACTCCAAGTCAACTCCTCCTCATAAATATCTCTGATGTTCTTCACATCTTCCAACCAAATATCTGCTTTACCTTTGAGACAAAATGTAGCTATTTTAGCTTTCATGTTCTCTGAATAATCATGCAACCTGAAGAACTTCCTCATACCAAACAACCATGCCTCTGCATCATGTGATTCCTTCATATCTCCATCAAATTTAGGTGGCTTTGATTTCTTAAACTCGTATGGAAAATATCCCTTATCACTCCTCCTGTAAGGGTGATGACGATGCCGACCATAATGCTCATCAGAACAGGAACTAGAATAGTACCTATGTCCATCACCTCTCCTATTCGGAGCGTCTAAGGACCCTCCATCTCTGATCGTGTTATCTCTATTTGACCTGTACCAACCAGGAGACCTATTTCCATATACCCCATTAGTTCTATCCTCCTGCTCATGGATGATCCAAAGTGTTCCCGATCACTGCATTCTGACAAACTTTGAAGTATCATTGCATTTACCTCTGCTTCTTTCTCTTGTGCCTGTATGATTTTGTCATTGTTTGCCTTACAACTCCTTATTTCTGCCTTTAATATTCTTAATCTGTCTGTTAAATCCAAAGAATTCCCAACACCATGCTACTCATCTGCAAGGAAATTTTTTAAGGATGGAAAATTATCTTGAAGTCTAAAAACATTGGCGAATATCACTAGTCCCCAATATGAAAACTATAAAATCTTTATAAAATGTATTTGTAAAATTATTCGTTTTTATAAATATTTTATATATACTCTCTATATAATGTTGGTGATTTTTAAGGTAAAATAATTTTATATTGTAAAATTTGGGCGAATAATTTTTATAAAAAAATGGAAATTGGTGAATCTTTTTTTGGAAAAATCATGGAAAATTAGCCCACCTGCGAATATTAGCCCAAAAATTTTCCATGCTCATCTGATCCATAGGGAGAGTCTCGAGAACTGTAGTCCACCATATTGATAGTCATCTTTGATATTCTTCCTGCAAGGTATATCATGTCAGATAAACCAAATCATAATAAACCAACCTACCTTAGCTTAATTCGGGGAGGATACCTCATATGCAGGATCAAAAAATCAGTGTAATAGATGTATAACATAATCATAACAACATATATAAATAAAACACATGAGCATATAACGATATAAAAATCATTCTAGTTAGAGTCCATTCATTAATGCATGACAATATCAACTACACATACCATGACCTCATACATGACAACAACCATGGCAAATTTTAGGGGCATATGCTCACCCAATGGGCTACTTTTCCATGATTTTTCTAGAAAAAATATTTGCCAATTTCCAATTTTTATAAAATATGATTCGCCAAATTTTAGAATATAAAATTATTTTTCCTTAAAAATCGCTAACATTATATAGATATTATATATAAAATCGTTATAAATTTGAGTAATTTTACAAATATATCAATAAACATTTTATAGTTTGCATATTAGAGATTAGTGCGATTCACCAATGTTTTTAAACTTCAAGAAAATTTTACATCCTTAAAAATTTCCTTAACAACAACCACCACATCACTATACACTTAACCACATGTGAATACTAACGTGCATAGATAATGCATAGTCAACCATACACTCATGACGATACACTCCACGATGACACCATCAACTTCCCATGGCAACCTCACTAGAATCATAACCCATACCATACAAATGCATCAAGCACATGGTCTTACAACACAAGAACCACATATATAACTGACATGAATGCATGACCAACACATAGACCATCTAGTCCGAGGGATGAACCATGCTTTGATAGCACTTTATAACACCCTCCTCCCACATCTACCCAAGTAACCAACCAGTCGGGGTAAGCATGTGACGATAAGTTACTATGATATGATTCGACACCCTATATGTCAGTTAAGGAAGTGGAACTGGAAGAATACATCACACAGACCTTCCACATCAGCAATAGAACTCACAATAGCCATCCCAACCACTCAAGTAGCCAGCCCCTGAGACCAACTGAATTTTTAATGCATCAAACCACTGGACTCTCCCTTGATATGGACCCACATACGTCGAGGAGGCTCTAGATGCTCCCATAGCAAGGGCAAGCAAGCATTCAGGGACTTTTTTCCCAGTGTTGTGCCTACCACTCTAGTATTTATGCCACCTTTTCAAGCCCAGAGCCCATGTCGCTACCTAGAACTGAATGACACCTTCAGAAATGAATTTAGATAACAAAACAATGATACATTTGCAAAAACATTGACATGGACTAGATTGGACCCCTATTAGCCATGCCATGCATTTCGTCAAACAGGTCACTAACATAAAAGCTACAGGTTTTAATAGCAGAACTAAGCATAGGGGTCTCATACTTATCTGAGAATTGCTAAGAAGTATTGTTTCCTTACCACATTAGTTGAATTATCATCTATTAGGCAACAGATACATTATTCATTCATTTACAAGTAAAAACATGATGTGAGCCATACATAGCCATTGTCATAATACATGTCCATAACCAACATAATAACAAAAAATACTAAGTAAACAACAACCATATAATCCACATATAAACCAGTACAATACTCATGAATCAACAAGGATAAATAACCTCATATTAATTATCCAAAGACCAACCAAGTTCGAGATTTCCAAGAACCACCCAACCGTAGATATGGCTGAGCCAAATATCTCTTCATCTAGTCACCCCTGTGCCATATTCCTAGAATGAATTTGGGATCTCATAAATCACATTAATCAAAACCATCTAGGGATTCTAGAGGCCAAACCACATCGAATCATCAAATAGTGATTCCACCTCACAGTCCTACATCACAAACCATCACTAGATTGGTCTCTAGCCAAGCCTTCCAAGGCTCTAGAGAATTTGTTCCAACCAAGGCTCCAGGACTAGTAACTCAACCCACAGCTATTGTCAGACTCCAAAGAGTTTCTCCAACCAAGGCTCAAAGACTAGTAACTCAACCCACCAAGGGCTCCAAAGTGTTTGTCCAACCAAGGTTTGAGGACTAGTAACTCAACCTAAGTTGTTACAGGGCTCCAAAGTGTTTGTCCAACCAAGGCTCCAGGACTAGTAACTCAACCCAAGATGTTACGAGGCTCAAGAGAATTTGTCCAACCAAGGCTCCACGAACTAGTAACTCAACCCAAGTTAAAGGAAACATAAGAACCAACTAGAAAAATAAATAAATGAAACCACAACTTATGTATATCTGGGAAACGGTAAGGATAAGAAAATCCACTATCAATCCAGGGAATCCTCCATGCTAATGACATATCATAACCAATAAACAAAATGCATATGCCATGCATGCGAAAACTAGAAAGGAAAACATAAATGCAAATTAGTACCTACAAGCAAAACTCACTGTAGTTGTTGATCCCAGTGTCCACTTGTGCTTTCCTGCTCTTCCTTTGTCTTCTTACTCCAAAAATCCAAGTATGCCACACTCCTCGAACAGTTCTCCAATAAAACGCTAAGGGTCAAAGAGTATGAGAGAGAGAGAATAGAGAGCTCCAAAACTAAATTGAAAAACTTCTGTGAACTATTCCTCAGAAGCCTTTTTATTAATGAGGACTCTATTTTCTTTATTTTCCTCCTCACATGCAACTTGTGACCTTTCACCTCCCATTTCTCCTAATTTCCATTATTTTCATAAATAAATGTGCCAAAATGGCATTTTTCCTTTCCAAAGCCTTATCCATTACCTTTTCCAATTTCCTTAGCCATTAATCAATCACCAATGATCCCCATCACTATGATTTTACCCATCATTTAGCTTGGAATACGTGTCCCATGACCATGGTTATTATTTTCCCTTTATTAACTTTTATTACTTGCATTTGTTACCAGGGTTGTTACACATTATGTCTTGAAAGCTATGAAGCTTCATTAGTTTTCAATTAAAAGTAAATCACCTAAATTTTTAGATCTTCTTTTGTGTTTGCACGCTATAAAAAGGCCTTCATCTAACCATAAAAGGTTTGGGTTGTAGGTGTAGCTTGGTTAGTTGTTTCTCAACCATGAAACTACCTTAGAAATAGGTTGTTACCTTCATTTCTTAAACCAATAAGATGTTTAAGTTGTTTTGTGGATAATGTTTATCTATACATATTTTGAAAGGTATAATTTACGGGTCCAAAATAACAAATTGATTAATAGACATTTTTAGCATTTGTGTTGAGAACTTCATTTATCTGTATTTATTAAGAGGGTATTTTTTATGAATCTTATTATAAGTAAAAATGTTCTTCCTTATGGAAGAAGCTATGGCTCTTATGCCTTTATGAGAATATTTATTTTTCATTTTTTATCACAAGAAAAATCCCTCTATGTTAAATAATTTAGATTATTCATGCTCCTATGTTCCAACAAGAAATATAATATCATTTTTAATTGGGATGCAAGTTAACTTTGGATATTTTCCTCATGAAAAGCCTTGATAATTCAAAGAGAGGATTCTATGTGTGGCAATTTTTATTTATTTATTGTCTTTATTTATATAATCAAAAGAAGATTAAATAAAACAAAATCTCAAATGCTCATAATAGTTTGGAAACACCATTTAGGACATAGTTTTATGTCCCTCGTAATATTTATCAACTCCCCATTTTATGATTTAAGTTTCTTCATTTTTTCTTCTTCCTTTTTATTTATTAGTTGAAACAAAGAAATTTTGTATTAAAAAATTGTTTTTGAGGACACAAGCATACAATATAAGTTACAAAAATGGAATATCATGCTTTTGATATCTTCAAGAGAATACTTCCCAAAAGCTAATAAAACTCTACATCTACCTACTACCAGATTAAGAGAAGACATTGGATTAGTTATGTATAATCTCCAGAACATGGCCAATTTTTTATGCACTTGTACTTCGTTCTAACTAGACTTTAGTAGTGGAGAGGTCCTCCTTACCCAATATTATTTCCTCCATAAGTAGTACAACTTCGTTTAAGTCAAAATAATAGAGATTATAGCATTTACAAATACTTCAAAAGAGGAAGCAATTTGCAATTTTCTCAGAAAGGCTTTAAGATCAACAACTTGATGATAATGAGAAACTAACTCAACCTTAGAGTCGCAAAAGTAGAATTTTGGCTTCACTAATAGCTCCATCACCATGGTCATAAATTTTGTTTGATTATGTTATATTTGCAATTGGAAGAGATATTGTTGAAGTTGGCATAATTCATTAACCCAATCAAACTGACAATATTTCCATTTCTCTCTTAGGGCCATAGTTCTACAATCTAGGCTATGAGAGATGAAGCAAGAATATCAGTTACTGAAAGAGAAGTTGTCAAGAGGTAGTTGAAATAGGAAAACAAAAAAATTTATATTCCACATAAGAAGATAGGCCCTACAATAGGCATGAATAGACAATGGATAAATAAAAAATAACCACTAGAGAACAAAGGCTCCCTCAAGAGTGACATCTAGGAGCTAGCTAGATATAATGTGACAAATTTATTCTTACTCAACATAATAGAAAAATCCCAACAACAAACACAGATAAGTAGGGGCTAAGCAAAAAAGAAAAACACTAAAAAAAATTAAGAGGCCAGGGAAAGCGAGAGAGAACTCTCCCTTCCAAAGAAAAACTTGAAACTAAACCAACTCACAGGGAAAATTCGCCCCAAAATTATTGGGCTTGTGCAAGGCAGCAATATCTTCATAGAAAATAGCGGTGGGTGACCTAAAAAATTGTGCCACCAAATTAATAGACTTGCGTACCAGAATTAACTCCACAGAATACTTCCCATCTTTAAAATGGAATGAACAACACCTAAACCATGAGTATCATCCGTTGATAAAATAGAAACAATTAGAAAATGGTTAGATTGGATAATTGTATTATTTCGCATCCCTCTTGATGCTTTTAGAGTGGAAAGGATAGAGGAATCAACTCACATGACCTTTTTTTTCTAGTAGGTCCCATTTTTGTGAATTAGGTTTGAAAACTTTTGAAAGAAATTTGAGGCATCAAATGGTGTTTTGGGGGGGTAAAAATCTGCCACTCAAGAATTTCAACCCTATTCTACACACTTGGTTAATGTTGACTTATAATAGCACTATTCTATAGATTCTCCTCATTTCACTAGGTTAATACTAAGACCTTTTCCTAAGGCTTCAACTTGATAATCATCCCCTAAAGTAATTTCATACCTAACACTATTAAATGATAGAAGACAAGCTTTTGTTACATTTCATATGTCTTCTACAACCACTTTCCAATAAAAGAAGATCTTTTTTGTGATTCTCTTTAATGATTTGACATGAGATGAACATTGTCTTAGGTAACCCTTCTTCAATGTTTGAGAAATAGGGTTTTCCCTTGTTCAAATATTTCTATTTCTTTCTAAATCCAATTTTGTAGTGTCCATACTTTTTGTAGTGGTAACATTATATTTTGGATTTGTTTGTCTATATTCTACATCTCCCCCATTGATTATAAGAGTGTTTATGTTGATTTGAATGTTATTATGTTATTGTTTCTCGTGCTTAGTGATTGCTCCTGCCTATAATTCCCCTTCCTATGTATCTATCAATGGATTCCTAATGTTTGAATGCATGTTCTAAATATTTCTCTTCCATGCTAATTCTTGATTCACAGGATAAAAGAGATCTCTTCGGTTCTTCTCATATCAATTTAGATAGGACATGGGTGTCGGATTCATAATTATACTGAGAGGGGGGTGAATTAGTATAACACAAGTTTTGCTTATTTGAGAAAATTTAAACACAATTAAACATTAATCTCATGCATAAAAACATAAAAACAAGCGTTATACATGGTAACCCATCAAGGAAAAAAACCTAAAAACATCTTTTAATTGATTATTCTTTGTAGGCACCATCCCATTGTTACAATATTATTTGTTGGCACCAACCTATAGAAGACACCAATCCCCTCAGATTTACAGGCACCAATCTACGAGAGACACCAATCCCCTCATATTTGCAGGAACCAACTTACGAGAGATGCAATTCCCCACTAATCTCTAATCATGAACCTTTTTCTCTTAAGGCCAAGATACTCTTCTACAATTCTCTGCATTTAGATAAATTCTCACTAATCTTTAATCTTCTATGGTTCACTCTTCTCCTCTATAATTCTTTGGAATCTCCTCAATCCTCTCTAATAATTAATCTTCTCTTTAGGTCTCAATTTGTCTTAAGCTATTTATAGGCACCTCAATTCTCTCTTATCTTTAATCTATCATATATAATATATATATATTTTTTTATATTTTTATTTATTTATTTTCAGTCACTTCGTCACTGTACGATTCTGAATTATTCAATCATCTACTCTCTCTATTATCTCATTCTCTTCTTTCCCTCTCTTCTTTGCAACTAACATGGTTCAATAGTGAAATTCCTCTATTTAGCAATGTTGTGTGATTATGTCTTCTGGATCCATCGCATTTTACTGTTTTATGTATCGACGTTTTGAACCATCCTACGTGGTTCATCATCAGGATTAGATATGTGAAGAAGTCAAAGAATGATGTGTGATAAATAAAGGATATGGTAGGTATGGTAATGTAAAGAGTTGATAGGTTTTGATGAAGGTGTGGTTTTAATTAATTTATAATTAATTTAATTTAATTTAATTATGATTTTTGTTTTAATTTAATATATTTTGATTTAAAATAATTTGATATAATTTAATTTAATTATATTATATTTAATTTAATTTTAATTTGATTTAATTATAATTAATTCAGTTTAATTTTATTTTAATTTAATCTAATTTAATTTTTAATTATAATATAATATAAATATAATATAATATAATTAATTAATTTTAATTTGATTTAATTTTAATTTCTATTTTAATTTTAATTTAATTCACTTAATTTAATTTAATTTAATTTTAATACTATAGTTAGGTTAACTAATGGATTAGATGAGATTGAGTGAGTTTAATTTTGCTAAAGTTTTCAAGGAGTGATTTAATTTTAATTTTAATTTACTCTAATTTGTTTTAATTTGAATTTATTTTATTTTAATTAAAATTAAATTTTATTTTAATTAGTTTTAATTTAATTTAATCATAATTTATTTTAATAAATTTAGTTTTAATTTTAATTTAATTTAAAACAGTGAAATGCGATGGATCCAGAAGAGATAACCACACAAAATGCAGATAGCAGAAGTCTCAAATCCATTATTTAGCAATGTTTTTAGTTCAACCATCTAGGTTTTGATGTTCCACCTCCTTTTTGCACATCCAAACTCCAAGTTCCTCGATTTTATTATTTTACTTCTTGCGTCAACATTTATTAGATATTTCACTCTTAACTAGCACACCTTTTCACATGTTGCACAACTTCGCACTTTAATAGCCCAGTTTATAGTTATATTAGTGCTACCTTTAATTTGTTTTATCTCTAGCTTGGAACTTTTTGAACTAATCTCATATATTTTTACCTTGATGGTGATTTTTAGCTTTTAATCTCCCTTCAATCTAACCATTTTAAATATTTCAGAACTTATATGCTTTATCACTAATTCATGTACCCATATATGTGGTTGGGCCCTTTTTACATACCAGGATATTAAAAACACCCAAAAAATACCAAGAATACAAAAGCTTGCGAGTTGGTCTCAATGCTTATCCTTGGGAGCTATAACACAATACAATCATGACCATGTGCTAAGACTATGTGTGTTATAGTCCATTTTGTCACATCTGGTAAATAGGTCTACAAATTGGATCAATCGACATCCATGAACACCTTGTCATCATCCCTACACAAAGCCCTATGCATGACTCTCCCAAATCCCTGTGTTTTTGACCTTAACTGCTTCATTTAAGTGTTTTTAAGGCTTGATGCACCTTGGCCCTTTAGGGACTCGCATTCAGCAACAAGTTGCTCAGTTTTTCACCTGCTCTTATTAGAGCAGGTTTGCCCTTGCTGGTGTGTGCAGATTCTAGAAATTCAGGAAAAATAAAAAGAATCTCGAAGCTTCCTCATCTAAAATCTTCTAGGAGTTGTTACAACCATTTACCTTGGTTAGGAACTTCCAATTCTATCTTCCATGCCTTGGAGTTTTCACCTCTTATCCCTTGAGCTCATCCTCACATCAAGAGTGGATCTCAAGCCTAGATTGGTAAATGGATAAGAATTCCTAAACTACCATCCTCTTTTATACATTTACTTCCATCCAAAAACTAGAGGTTGGCTTTTGGAGACTAATCATACCCTTATGTTGTTGCTTTGATCATAGGAGAGCTATCATTCCCATGCATTAGGGTGGCTTTGAGGTGTACATTATGGCAAGGAAGGACAAGTCAACTTAGGAGGATCTTTACAAGATCAACTTCCACTTTTGGTTGTAAACTCTCTCCCTTTCATATTAATACAAAGAGTAAATTGTTTTCTTACATGTGTTATGTTATGCTTATGTACATGTTTTTCAATGCTATGCTAATCCATTGAATAGGATGATTGGATAATGCTACATATATGTCGTAGATATTTAGATTGTGTTATTTGTTTGTGTAGGTTCTAATTATATCGATAGAAGCTACGGTTGGAGCTGGCAATCCAAGAGGAGAGAAGAGATTGCGATAGATCACAAGTAAGCATCTTTCCATTCTCCAATTCTTCTAAGGAAAACTTTATAGTTTTTTTTTTTTAGACCAGGGCACTAGGTCTAAGGGAAGATACTTGTTATGAAACAAGCTCACAAAAAGATAGAAAAGATAGATGAACGCCTTAGAAATAAGCCTCTTCGAGGGGGCAACCTCCTTTAAATTACACAAATGAACAATTCTTGGATGATACAAATGACAATACCTCCTTTCTATATATAGGAATCTAAGGGGTCATAATATAATCAGAGCCGACATAACAATAATATTGTAAGAGCACAATAATAACAATAGTGTGCTTCTATGGGGTACAATAATAACAATATAGGGACTACATGGGCACAAAAATATAATAAGGGGGTTGTACTAATAATAATAAGGGGTTACACTAGTAGTATAGGGACCTAACATGCCCCTTCCTTCAAAAAGTGTTGTCCTCAACGCTTGAGTAGTTCTTGATGCTTTTGTATAAATTCTTGTCCTCCCATATGGAATCTTCAGTGGGTAAGTTCTTCCACTTGATGAGATACTCTGAAATTGATCTATTTCGTAGCTTTTGATTTCTCGGTTGTATGACTGCTTCAGGTTCGAATATGGTTTTTCGTTCCTTGTCAAGTTCTCGCAATACTGTTTGAATTGGGACCTTCTACAACTTTTGAATAAGTTCCCACTCCTTTGGGCATATGGATATATGTAAGGCCTGATGTTTGGAGGAACACTTCGTGGAATCAAATGAATAGCATGCTCATGATCAAGAATAGGTGGGAGGCCTTTGGGAGTCTCAAATACCTTGGAAAGATTGTCCAAAACATTTTGGAGATCTGGAGAAATACATGATTTCGATGTGGGATCCTCTAGTGAACATAATTGTGCAATTACACCCCATTTTTCCTTATTTAGAAGCTTTGTCACATTGATAGAGTTGATTATCTTTCCAAGTTTTCCTTCGATACCCCTCAATTCATCTTCCTTTCCTTCCCAAAAAAATTTCAATAAAAGTTCCTTAAAATTAAAAGCTATCGTACCCAAGGACTGTAGCCATTAGAATCCTAGTAAAACATCAACACCATCCATTGGAATGGAAAGCATTGGGCTATTCAATACATATTCTCTCATGGATAGCTTGATATTATGGCACTTTCCATGGGAATTTATGGTTCCTCCGCTTGCAACCATCACTTGACACTCCAGTGCTGGATATACGAAGCAATTCAATTCCTTGGCTATCTTACAATCAATAAAATTACGGGTACTACTCATCAATCAACACTCTTACCTTTTTCTTCTTGATATGTCCTTCTATCTTGATTGTTTGAGGAGTGATAATTTCTTCCAATGCATTACAAGATATGGTTGGATTTATTTCTTGAGACTCGATGTGATCTTTCAATTATTGAACATTTTTCTTCTTGATATGTCCTTCTATCTTGATAGTTTGAGGAGTGGTAATTCCATCCAATGCATTACAATGTATGGTCAGATTCATTTCTTTTTTCTTGATGTGATATTTCACCTCTTGAACCTTTTTCTTCTTGATATGTCCTTCTATCTTGAGAGTTTAGGAGTGGTAATTCTTTCCAATGCTTTACAAGATATGGTCGGATTAATTTCTTCTTTCTCTGGGGTTGGTTCTTGGTGTATATACTCTTCTTTTGACGTTTCTTGATCCTTTTCTTCCTCACCTCCACAATCAATGTAAAATAATTTATTCTTAGCACACTTATGACTTTTAATGTTTTTGTTATCACAATTGTAACAAAGCCCTTTTTCTCTTTTTTCTTCCAATTGTTGTGGTGTAACCCTTGTAAGTTGTGGAAGGCTAGGAGAAACACCACTTCCATCTTTATAGTTGTGAGGGGTAGACTTCCTTGTTTCCATAATTTTTCTTTCCAATTTGTAACAAAGCCCTTTTTCTCTTTTTTCTTCCAATTGTTGTGGTGTTGCTCTAAAGAAGGTGTTGCTCTTTGTATCCTCATAATGTGTTATCATTTCCTCCGTGAAAATTGACCACGTAACAATTTCTTTACGAGAACAAAGCCATCTATACCATAAAAATTGATCTGGTTCTAAATATGAAGATGCATTACATACCTTTTGTAATAGTGGTAGACCATGTAGATCAAAATATTGATCCATCTGTAGTATCCAATTTACTAGATCCTTTCCATCAAACTTCCTCATATCACCTTTTCTTGATTTCAGGAGCTCGATCTTGAAATTACTGTAACTCTGTACTTTCAGATCTCAAAGTTCTGAAATTGTCTCCTATATTAGCCCTCTGAGTCCTCTTTCTAACCCCGCAAGTCTGATCAGAATTTGATTATCCAAGAAAGCGTTATACCGAATCTCCTAAGATGACCGAATTATATAATGTTTAAGTATAGAAAACTTGTACGATTTGCCATGTGTCACTGTTTCGACCTTCAGATCTAAAAACTATGCAAAGAAAACTATAGTTCGTCCTCTTTTTGTAACTTCTTACGAATTTTCAATTTTTTGCTTAGAGAGAAAGTTATGATGATTTTCCCAAGGTCACCTATTTAGGATGTAATTCGAGAGTCTACAAAAACCCTAACTTCCTCAGGCTATATTTCCAAAAATGATTTCTTTTGAAATGGGTTTTTGTTTTAGCTTCTGAACGTTCGTAATGAAAGCTTTATAGCGAAAATACCATGATGACCTGTTTTAGGTTAATTTCAGGAGCTTGCAAAAACTCTAACTTCCTCAGATCATATCTCCATAAATATAGAGAGACATGCTTTGAAATTTGGACCTGAGGTTCAATGCGATTTTGTCTCAAATGGGTTTTTTTTTCGCTTCTGAATCATTGCATAAAAAACGTTATAGCGAAAATGCCACGATGACCTATTTGGAGCAGTGAAACCCTATATTCCAAAGCTCTGATACCAAATGTTATGCAACCAGCGCACAAAAATATAGAAAAGATAGATGAACGCCTTAGTAATAAGCCTATTCGAGGGGGAAACCTCCTTTACATTACAAAAATGAACAATTGTTGGAGGATACAAATGACAAAACCTCCTTTCTATATATAGGAGTCTAAGGGGTCATAATATAATCGGAGCCGACATAACAATAATAATGCAAGGGCACAATAATAACAATAATGGGCTTCTATGGGGCACAATAATAACAATATGGGTACTACATGGGCACAACAATATAATAAGGGGGTTGTACTAATAACAATAAGGGGTTACACTAGTAGTATATGGACCTAACAATACTTATGTTCACAGTCGTAGATTTCGTATAACAAATTAGTGACCATACTAGGGATTGATTCATTCCCTAAGTGGTTTCCTTGAATTTTTCTGTTGTTACTCCTCTTGAAAATACCTCCTATGTCTCACTTAGTTTGAGTTGACCCTATGAGGACCTTTTATTGAGCTGCATTTGATATTTTAAGTTAGAAACTCCTTTTCCCTTGATCAGTGCCCCCCCTGGTTTGATGACTGATCTGAAAATCACTCTTGAGTGACCTCAGTTAATTAATTAATGAATGAAGGTATTATAGACTCATGTGCTGGTGTGTGTCTATGTTATCTTAGGCAATGGATTGATCAGATTGAAAAATACACAGACACTAGAAAATGGAAAACAGTAAGAGAAACCCGGTAAACAAATATAAGAACACAACAAATTAACAAGGAGTTCACCCAATCCTCCTGGGCTATGTCTCCGGTCCAACTTTCAGTGGTGGCCTTTTCTTATTGTGTCTTTAAAGAAGAGTTTTTACAAAGAGGAGCTCAATCTGAGCCTTCTGAAACAGATGATTCTTAATAGGGTGGTTCTTGGATTCCCCAAGCCACCAGAGTGCGCAGACTCTTCCTTAATAAGCCTCGACCTTAACTGGTTTTGAATGGGATGAGTCCAATTTGGTATCCAGTTCCCGACATATATCCACTCAGGGATTGCTTGAACCTCTCAAGCCTTCTATCTACTCGATGCTACCTTACTCTGTAGGTTAGCTTGGCTCTCTATTTTCTGCTTCTTGCTTATTCTCTGTTCTGTCTCTTTGTCTCATTGTCTCCTTCTTCCTTACAGTGCTCACTTGCTTTTGTTTCACGCTCTCTCTTCGTTCTCTGTCTGTTCATGGCTTAAAGCCAACATGGCTCATGAATGTTTGCTTCCTCTTCCGCCCCTTCAGATCGCTTGTTGTTGTTCGCTTGGAGTTCCCTGCATGCATCATCGCCACTGTGTAATGTCTCGCAAGGAAGTGGCCACTTGTCCTTTCACGAACTGCGCTAGCTTTTCCTCAAATTGTTTGGTATTTTAATTACGCTGTGTAATGATTCATCCGCCAACTCAATAGTCAAATCGGACTTCAAACTTTTATATGTTGCAGCTTAATTCTCCCTCCAGATCTGGTCATTCATTGGGCGCAATCTCCGTTGTCTGATCTGGAGCCCCCAGATTCTACTGTGTTCGCTCTTATCGTGCCGTTGACTTGCTCGATTGTTAGCCCGCGATGAGAGGCAATTTTCTCTCTCATCCGCTGGACACGAGTCGTGCAATGTATGGAATCGCTCGTTCTCCTGCCAAATCCGCTCACTGCCCAACATGCCTCCGATATTCTACTGGTTCGGGAGCGCGGGGCCTGCCTTTTGCTTTAGCACTTTCCCTATGGTTTCCCAGCTTCCCATGCGACCGAGCGCTCGGGGCTTTTCCTTCTCGAGGGGTTTTGCCCAGTGAAACGACCTCCATTTTCTGATCCGGACTTCCTAACTACTAGTTTGCATCTTGCGCGGTCTCCATGGGCCTAGGTCAGCGTGCTTTAACCGAGGTCCTCGTCATTCCTTGCTGGCTACAAACTGCCACTGTCCAGAGGTGTTCCTGATAGCTCTTTGTTCACAAGTTTTTGAAGTTTGTCCTGATTTGATACAGTCATAACACTTTGATAATTTTCATGGATCTAATTCGGACCACGACCTTCCCACTAAAAAATCTTTTGGACCACCAAATGTTGGTTTTCAAGCATTGACTAAGTTAGGTTACAATTGTCTCACTTGTCCAATCTCTATCCACTTTGCACTGCTCGGCTTTGAACCCTTGAGCCCAACTTTGAGGTACTCAACATCTCCCCTGCGCGTTGTCCTCACCTTCCTGTCCAGAACTGTGTCTTCCTGCAATTCATTAAGATATTTAGATAATAGGTCATCAATACAAGGCAATTGACTCTACTCTTCGAGATCTTCAATTAGTGAAGGTTCAAACAATCTCAAGTAATCTGCATTTACGACTGAGTAGATGTGCATGTAAGCTGGTAGATCAAGGTGAAAAGCATTCTCACCAATCTTCTCAAGTATCTTGAAGGGTCCATACCTGACAGGATTTCGCTTTTTACCTTCACCTCACATCATGTCCTTGCTGATATACAGCCAGACTTGGTCACCAACTTGGAAACTATGCTCCATATGATGCTTGTCACGCCTTGCCTTGTATTTGGCTTGGCTCTTTTCCAGCTATTCCTGTATTTCCTGGTGGATCTCTTGGATCTGTTCAATGAACCTAGTTTCCCTATCCACGTCACTGTGTCCCTCAACTGTGGTATCTTTACCAAAGACAAAATCCAAAGGAGACCTTGGTGTGAAACCAAAACAAGTTTCAAAAGGAGATGTCTGTGTAGAAGAATGTTTTGTTGTGTTGTAAGCATGATGCACATAACATAAATGTTCATCCCAATTCTTAGGATGCTTGCTACAATATCCCCTGAATAACTGGATTACAGTCCTGTTAACTACTTTTGTCTGGCCATCAGTTTGTGGATGAAAAGTTGTGCTTTCCTTCAGTTTGGTGTCCATCAATTGCCACATATTTGACCAAAAATTCCCCACAAATTGGGTGTCTCGATTAGATACAATGGAAGTTGGTAATCCAAAATGAACCCATACATGCTGAAATAACAGTTTTGCTGTTTGTTCAACTGTAATCTGTTTATTACAAGGTATTAAAATACACATTTTGCTGAACCTATCCACAACAACATACAGATAATCATGACCTTTCCTATATTTAGGCAGTCCTCCAACAAAGTCCATGGAAACACTTTCTCGAGGATGAGAAGGAATTGGTAATGGAGTGTACAAGCCTAGTTTTCTATTACTGAGCTTGCTTTTTGCACACATAGTACACCTTCTTACATATCTAGAAACTGTCTCGTTCATTTTTGGCCAATAACAAAATCTTTGCAGTTGTGCAACTATTTTACTTACCCCAAAGTGACCTGATATTAGAGAAGTGTGTGCTTCTTGAATTATCTTTACTCTTTCAATTTGTGGAATGCATAACTTCCCACAATGGTATAAGAGTCGGTCCTTTACATGATAATCCAATTCTTCTACTTGTTTGCCTTGACTTAAAGTTGCATATACATCTTTAAAGTCTATATCTTGAGCATATTGTTCAATGTAACTCTCATGTAACACAGAATTATGGTTAAGTATAGTAGATGCATTTATAATGGGTCTAGATAACATGTCTGCAACTTTGGTATGTATGCCCTTTTTATATCTGATGACTAAATGAAACTATTGTAGAAAACTCATCCATCTATAGTGCCTTGATTGTTTCAACTTAGTCTAGGAGTGTAGATATTGAAGTGGTTGATGATCAGTATGTATTATTGTCTCTTTGCGCATTAAGTAACGTTTCCACTTTTTCACACTCTGTACTAATGCATACAATTCTTTATCATATGTAGGATAGTTAACTACTGCAGAATTAAATGTCTCAGAATGATAATATATGGGTTTACCATGCTGTGTCAACACTGCTCCCACGACATAGTCACTGACATCCGTTTGGATCTCAAATGGTCTTTGAAGATCAGGCAGTGCTAGTACAGGCGCTGTACTAATCTTTTCTTTCAAGGTGTCGAAGGCTTTCTGCTATTTGCCTCCCCACTGAAACACCTTGTTCAATCCTATTAAAGCATGTAAGGGAGCTGCAATTAAGGAAAAGTTAGAAATGAACTTCCTCCAATATTGTGCTGACCCTAAGAAGCTTCTAACTTCTGTAGAAGATTTGGGTTTAGGCAAGTTCACAATAATTGCCACCTTAGAGGGATCTATCTTCAATTCACCACCCCCTACTATATGTCCCAAATAATTCAAAGATGTTTTGCCAGATTCATATTTTGAGAGTTTAACATAAAGTTTTTCTCTTTTCAAAACATCTAGTGTCTTCTTAACATGCTTTAAGTGTTATTCCCACGTTTGGCTAAATATCATAATGTCATCTACATACACAATAACAAGATCATCAAGAAAAGGTCTGAGTACATCATTCATTAATCTCATGAAAGTAGCAGGAGCATTAGTTAAGCCAAAAGGCATAACCAGCCACTCATAAAATCCCTGCTTTGTTTTGAAAGCAGTCTTCCATGCATCTTGTTTTGCAACTCTGACCTAAAGATATCCACTATGCAAGTCTAGCTTGGGAAAAAAAAGAATTTCTTTCAATTGATCTAAAAGATCATCGATGCGAGGAAGGGGATAACAATTTATGATTGTTATCTTATTCAGTGCTCGGTAATCAATGCACATTCTCCATGAGCCATATTTCTTTCTCACCAAAATGATTGGTGAGAAACATGGTGATGTACTAGGTCTGATGAATCCTTGCTCAAGCAACTCCTACACGTGGTTCTTTATTTCTGCGTTCTCTAAAGTGGACAACCTGTACATTCCAATGTTAGGCAATGGAGAATCTTGCTGCAAAATAATATCATGCACTATTTCCTTTTTGGGTGGCAGACCTTTAGGTTCTTGAAACAAGATATCATACTCTGAAACAACCTTTTCTAAATCAACTTACTGTTTAGCATTACAACCCTCAAATACATTGGTTTTATCAGGTTTCTTTTCCTTTACAACCATCAGTAAGAATTTTTTGCATGAATTTATCATTCTTTTCATCTGACCTAAGTTTATGACAGTATAAATATTCTTGAGCTTATGAGCTCTTACAAAGTATTTGATTCCATATTTAACAAGTAGATACTTGTTCTTAGCTCTATAGAAAATATATTTTCTGTCATACACTTAAGGACTTCCTAAAACAATTCCACATATATCCAAAGGAATTATGTCTAACTCAACCTCATCTACAAATGTTGACCCAAAAGAAAACTTGAGTTTGCATCGTCTAGTCACTTGTAGTTGTGCTTTATCATTTAACCATCCTAATGGGTATGGTTTCTTGTGAGGTGTAGTCATTAATCCCAACTTCTTTACAATTGCTTCATAAATTAAATTTACTTGTGAGCCACTATCAAACAAAGTATCAATCTTTTGATGTTTGGAAATAACTCGAATATGGAAAAGCTCATGTCTTTTTCTCTCATTTTCTTCATCAATAGTAGATTGTGCAGAATTACTAGTAGATGCTTCAGAATTCTTACCTCTTATACCTGTGGCTACAATAGTTGTTTCATATCCTAAGTCTGACCCCAAGTCTTTCTGAATAGATGCAACAGTCTTCTTCTTCTTGCCCTCGAACTTCTTAGGTCCCATCTCTAGATGCAGAATCCAACAATGCTCATCATCATGCTCGTCCTTTTTACAGTGAGTGCATGAAGCCTTGCTTTTCTGTGCAGTGTTAGCCTTCCTTGCTTTCCATTTCTACTTTCTTTTCTCCTTATTCTTGCTTGCAGTGGGTTGGGATGATCCCCCAACTCCTAGGCTTCCATTCTTCCCTCTAGATTCTAGATGAGTAGCTTGAACAAATACCTCATCTATACTAGTGGGATTAAACATGAGGATAGTGTGCCTCATGTAGTTGTGTAGATCATCAATGTATTTCAATAGAGTCTCAGGTGAGTCTAATGAGATTCCTAGAATCAATGCTCTCTTTCTAAATTCTTGAGTGTATCCCTGTACACTTTCCCCTTTCAATTGTTGAAGAGTTTACCAGCTCATCATGGCTTGCTGCATGTAGGCCAATGGATAGAACTACCTTTTGATTGCAGAAATAAATTCACTCCAGACAAAGATAGTCTTACCATGTCTCTTTAGGTTAGCTTGGGTTCTGCGTTCCCACCAAACCAAGGCAGTGCCTCCAAGGCGTAGGCTTGCTAGCTGAATCTTGCTCTTGTCTGAATCGATATTCTGCACTCTGCAATAAAGATCAATTTGTCTAATCCAATTATCCATCTTTTGTGCTTTCAACTCTCCATCATATATAGGTAAATCAAATTTGACATCTAGTTTAATCAAAGATGCCTTCTTTTTATGTTCAAGGCTATTAGGATGCGTGAGAAATCTTTTTTGTTTCCCCTTTCCTTTTGAGTGGTCATGGAAGTAAGACTCATCTTCTCCTTTATCTTGTTTGGAGCCTGATGAATCTTCATCTTTGTGTTTTCTAAAGTCCCTATACATTTTCTCTACCATGGAATTTATGGCTAGGAAACTATCTATGAATTGAGGGTCTGGCCCCATAGAACCTTCCTCTGACATTGTCTTCCGAGGATAGACTCTCCCAATTTCAGGATTAGTTTCGACCAACTCTCCTTCTCCTAATTTGAGCTTTGATCTAGTTAGCATTCAACAACTAAATCCAACACGACCTTGTGTAACCTTAACAGCCTTGAGCTCTGATACCACTTGATCTGAAAATCACTCTTGAGTGATCTCAGTTAATTAATTAATGAATGAAGGTATTACAGACTCATGTGCTGGTGTTGTATTCTTTCCACATAGTTAATAGGGGGTTTGAGGGGTACCCGTAACCCCACTTTATGGGGTCCGGGGCAGCGCCTCGGAAAATTTTGTTTTTGGACCCTATGTTATGTTGGGCGGACCCACCAATGGTTTTGTGTATGATTTTCGCACATGTTTTTTTGGACGCGATGGTTTTCGGTCCATGGTTTTGGACGCGACGTTTTTTCGGTCCATGGTATTGGATGCTTCGACATGTATAAATATGTATTGTAACATTGAAAGGAACATAATGAAAAATCAAGTTGGTAGTCCCGGTTTTGGGATCCAGTGGGAAATATCTGTGTATACGTGTTTTATGTGTTATGCTCTCGCTTTTTTATTTTTCCTATGACTTAGAATTCGTATGCAGGTAATTTATGTACGGGGTTAAAACCTACATTTGGTATCAGAACTGTTTTGGCTTCAACCGGATGCCTTTGTTGCTGAGGGGTATCGCTCGGGCCTGTGGTAAACTCTGTTCAGTGGGAGATCTGCGAGCGATTCTGGTGGTGAAAGAAGATGTCGAGCAGTGGAAAGATAGAGATTGAGAAGTTCAATGGTCAGAGTTTTTAGTTGTGGAAACTAAAGATGGAGGATTTGTTGGTGGATAAAGATTAGTGGGTCGCGGTAGATCCGGGTACTAAACCAATGAGAGTGACCGATGAAGAATGGAAGAAGCTGGATCGGAAGGAAAAGAGCACAATACGATTGTGTGTCTCAGATTCAGCATTGTTGAATGTATCAGGGGAAGCTATGACGAAGGCTCTGTGGGACAAGTTAGGGACTTTGTACCAATCTAAGTCTCTGGTGAATAAACTATTCCTGCGGAAAACGCTGTATAACCTGAGGATGAAAGATGGAGACTCGGTGACAGAGCATTTGAATGCATTTAATACTGTGGTAAGTTAGCTATCATCTGTTGATATTAAAATTTCAGATGAAGATAAGTGCATCAGTTTGTTGTGTTCTCTGCCAGATTCGTGGGATAGTCTGGTTATTGCAATAGGTAGCAATGCAACTGCTTTGCAGTTTGATGAAATAGTCTCAGCCTTGCTGGCGGAGGAGATGAGACGGAAAAATATGGACAACCAGAATTGTGATGCCTTGTCTATGCGAGGACGGGCCTAGAACAGAAACAAAAATAAGTCATCGAGTGGGAGATCTAAATCTGCAGGAAAACCTATAAAGGTGGTGTGCTGGAAATGCAGAAAGGAAGGGCACTTCAGAAGGGAGTGTAAATCTAAAGCTCCTGATAAAGGAAAGGGATCTGATGATGCTCCTTCTGTAGAGGAGAAAACCACCTCAGATGAAGGTGGGGATGTGTACTTGGCTTCTTCAAGTACACATGTAGATCATGAGGCATGGTTAATTGACTCAGGTGCATCCTTTCACTTCACTCTCCATAGAGAGTGGTCTGCGATTTGAAGACCCAATTGTCCTCCAAATTTGACATGAATGATCTCGGTGCAACAAACTATATTTTGGGCATGGAAATTAAAAGAGATCGAGAAAAGAGGAAGCTTTGGTTAAACCAAAGGAAGTATGTCGAGATAATACTGCAGAGGTTTAATATGCAGGATAGTAAACCGGTGAAGGTTCCTATTCCTGTAGGTGT
>APFE031342094.1:0-34406 GCA_000404065.3 Pinus taeda | reverse complement strand
AGAACTTTTTCAACCACAACAACTTCTTTTATTTATTCACCCAAATTTTTCATACAATTAACAATCTCATCTACACGGAGAAAATAGTTAGCCACACTTTCATCATTATACATCTTGAGATTTTCATACTGAATCCTGAGGGTTTGAAGTTTTTCACGTTTACCTGATCATCTCCTTCGTAGCTCAGAACAATCTTGTCCCATATTTCTTTTGCGGATTTATACTGCATAACTTTCACAAATTCTGATTGAGATAGGCATCCTAGAAGAGTATTGACTGCCTTTGCATTTGTTTCATATTTCTTTTTCTCTGCTAGATCTGTAGGAGTAGCTGATGGAAAAGTATACCCTGTTTCTATGAGGTCCCAAACTTCAGTACCCAAAGATTGAAGATAGGCAGTAACTCTTACCTTCCAATATACGAAGTTTGTTCCATCAAAAATCGGTGGCTTGATCGACGCTTCCCTCTCGTAGTTGCTCATGATGATGGATCTTCCTTCAAGTGATCAAGCTCCTTTAGAAGGACCTGCTCTGATACCAATTGTTGGAAATAATACTGAGAGGGGGGGTGAATCAGTATTATTAAGTTCTTTCAATAAATCTTCCTTAATTACACTTTGAATTATTTTTGCATGTCTGTACCATAAAATAATGAGAATGAACAAAGAAAATAGATAGTCACACCAAAGAACACCAGATGTAAGGTGGAAACCCAATGTGGGTGAAAACCACCTGCTGCAATATGTCTCTATCTTCTTTCAAATTAGAAACTCCTTTTACAAAGGTTTTGTACTGGTGCAGTCCTTTACCAGTACGCAGGCTGCAACCTGCAGAGAGCTACAACTCTCTCTCTTTTCCAGTCTCTCCTTGGAAGGGAGCTACAACCCCCTACTTCTTTTCTCTCAAGGACCACTTTTCATAAATTTTCAAAATGGATCCATAAACATCAAGAGATCATCAAGTACAAGTAAATCACCCAGTCAACTGCAGTAACCAGATCAACAGTAATAGTAAACTAAACCAAGAACACCTTATCAAAAAAAATTCAGCCAACAAAAGATCTTAAGGTCTTTGGTCTGCGTGCTTACGCACTTCACCTTCTGCTTCCCTGCGTATACCCGCAGAGAATCTTATGCCGCACCACGTACCCTCGCACTTTTTCTTCAATCAAGCTGCGTACTGTTACTGCAGACACGCACCCACTGATACTATCGCGCTGCATATTGGCTACTGTAACCACGCACCTACAGATGCTATCGCGCCGTGTACCTACGCACCTGCGGCTTCTGAAGCGTCACGTACTTTCCCTGTGCCTACGCACCTGAACCTCTGTCGCGCTGCGTACCCACGCACTGTGCCTTCTTCTGCTCTGCGTACCCACACACTTCTCCTTCTTCTTCTCTGCGTACCTACGCACGTCTCCTTTTTTTTCTCTGCGTACCTATGCACTTGCACCGTTAATCTCCTGCGTACCTCTAATTAGGGCAGAACAGGTAGTCCCCCAGTGTATCACCGATAGTCAGATGCTCAGATCTGATCATGCACTCGAGAGATCACCCTTCATAGATTCGCTTTCAACTTCACTTTATATAGATCAAGCTTTTGAAAATTAACCCAATATTTCAGATCTTAAGATATTCAATTTGCAAAAGAAATACCTTGGCCAAGTGATCTCCTTTGCTTTATATAGGCAAGCTCATCCTAAAATCATGGATCAATACCATAGATAACCAATACAAGGGGCCCAAAAACATGGGGCTCAATAATCATAATAATATAAAGCAATACCACGGGCCAAAACCATAGAATCAAGAACGACGGGCTAAATACCACGAACCAAACATAAGAAACCCCATGTGAGCGCGCTTCACTGCCTTGAAATGTGTGCACTGGGGTCCGCATCTTCTGGACTGGTAACCTGCGGGTCCGACCGCACCTCCTGTATGGGTAACCTGCGGGTCCGCACTTTTTGAACCATTCACCTGCGAGCCTCTTAATTTCCATCATTTTGAGAGCCTGAACACTTGAGTGAGTTGCCATCAAGTACAACACCTGTATCATAGAGCCATACCAGAATCATAATGCCAACAACATAATGCAAGGTGAAGGTAAAAATCTAAAGCCAATAAGGTATGGACCTTTCAAGATACTTGAGAAAAATGGTGAGAATGCTTTTTGCCTTGATTTACCAACTTACATGCACATCTACTCAGTCATTAATGCAAACAGTAATGAGCCCCAGCAATGGGTAACTATACGGGCTCATTCTGGCTATTATTTTCATTTAATCCACCATTCTCAATATTTTTGTGCATGTTTTTGAATATATTTATGTCAATAGAGTGAATGGGGATAGTCACTTTGCTACATAGTCTAATGAGTGTTTATTGTAATTTTTTGGACAATTTTGGACAAGGACCAGGAATTTATGAGCAGAATGCCAGCCAAACTCAAGGAAAAAAGGTTGATGACTTATAGGAGGGGTGTTTCCTTCATTAAGGGCCCCTTCCTCAAGTTCTCCATCAGTAGCTCGGAGTACAAAGGCCCACATCGATGATTCCAAGGGGCAACCGAGCAAGTCAAGTAGGGCTACTGTTATCTCCAGTTTTAGGCAGCTGAGTTCCTTAAGTTTAGGAGGAATGTTGGCTGTCCCCACTTTTATAAATAAGAAGGCTTCAAACCTCAATAGGTTAGCCATTTCATAGTATATTTTCGCACTTCTGTGTAGCCTTGTACTCAGCTCATTTTCAAGCTCTTTTTGAAGAGAGTTTTGTGATGTAACTGCTATTTTTGTTGATCAATGAAGATGAATCTAGTTTTGAACCAACACTGATCTTTTCTAGAGGGCTGAAGCTCTTGGGTTAGGGCCCAACCCAAGTTTCCTAGCACCTCCTTTATGTATTTATATGTTTTTTCTTGCATTCATAGGATAATTTCTTTTGTTTAGGTTAAATCTTGCTTTAGTAAAATGGGTTGCTTTCGATGGTTAAAATAGTTGTTCTTACTTCAAGTTTCTTAAGTAGTTTGTTGTAGTAACAGAAAAAGATCCAAAAAGGCTACCAACAGGTCTTGTTCTACTTTGTCCCTCCTTGGGACCATGATTTGAGGTCAAGGCACTACTGCTGCCACCAAAAACACAGTTTTTGCCCTTTATGCAATTGCTAGTGTGATGTTTTGAGTTGAAAAAGTAGATTAGTTTGGATTCACATGCTTAGATCCTTTCTTGTTTATTTACCATGGCTTTCTCGCATAATTTTCTATTCATGAAGTTCTGTTCATCAGGTCTCTGTTTTTAGGTCAAATTTTAGGTCAAAATAGACAAACTTTGTTTTTCGGTTCTTGCTTAGGTCAGTTTTGGGAAGTAAGTGTGTAGCTCACTTGTAGAAAACTCCAGCTTATCATTCCTCCACAAGATATCTTGTACCAGTTCATCTCTTAAGATTTCCCCACTCATTCGCCTCATTTCGCCAATCTGCCCTAATTTCTATGTTTTTGTACAAAATTGCTTTCTTCCCCTTTGAACAAATCCAACCATCTCTTTCATTCTTGATCTTCATTGACAGAGTCCTAGACCCTTCAACACCTTCATCCAACCTTAATTTCCCTTTCCCCACCATTTTTCCACCTTCAAACCTCTAGAAACCACTTTCGGTCTCCTCCTGTAGATCCTCTTGTAGAACCTCCTGTAGATCCCTTGTAATCTCTTGTAGAAGTTCGTGCGAGCGATTTCTCAGAATCCTATCACAATGGAAGTATTCAAAAGGGTACGAGGGACTTCTTAGGACCTCTCCACACATTCCTCATCTTTAGCAAAAGCCAACTCCATCCTCCTTTGCCACCAAACCTCTACACAGTCACAATCAGTCAAACCATAAGCATAATAATTCCACATAAAAATACTCAAAAGTACAAAAAGATGATTTCTTCTCATTTCTCTTCAGAAGTAGCTTGAATAAATGCAATTTACGTTTTCAGTAGCCAATGGAACCCATTTCAGTAGTTTCCATCTCTTTTTCTTGCAAAATTAGGGTTTGCTAGGGTTTGTGTTTCATTTCAATTTTCCTTCTCTTTCTGCAAGTAGAATAGCCCTTGTAGAGTTAGCTTTCTTCCATCACAGTAAAAGATTCTTCTGAGAACACATAGAAGCTAGTTTAAGCTCCTAGCGAACTTGCGCCAGCTGATCAAGTGACAGCCTGCAGTAAGAGCTAGTACTTGTGCATAGAGCACCGTCGCTTCTAAGTTTGTTATGAACTATCGGGTTGATAAAAGTAAAAAGGGAAGCCCCAGGAGTTGCAACATTATGGCTGCAATACTGGAGCTCACCACTCTTTTTGGCACTGTTACCGGGGAAGCATTAGAGTATTTTGTGATTACTGCTTTTCTTCTATTTTCTACTGCAACATTCTGCTAAGTAGTTTATTTCAGCAAGAGTAGAGTAGTTGTTTCATGTCAGTTCTGCAAAAGTAGATTAGACATTTCCTGCTTTCATTGCAATTCTGCAATTTCATTTCAGCAAGCGTAGATTAGACATTTCCTTCTTTCATTTCAATTCTGCAATTTCATTTCAGCAAGCGTAGATTAGACATTTCTTGCTCTCATTTCAATTATGCAATTTCATTTCAGCAAGCATAGATTATACATTTCCTGCTTTCATTTCAATTCTACAATTTTCATTTCAGTAAAGTAGATTCATTTCAGTTAGTTGCAATTGTTGTTCAATCCATTTCAGTTTTTGCAAGTACAAGCAGAAAAAGAAACAAAAAAATCCCCCCAAAAAAAAAAAGAGATTTCCTTTCATGCCTCGTAGGAATAGAGACAATTCAAGAAAATTCCTAGCCAACACCCCCACCACATCACTAAGTCACCCTTCTCTCTTCTTTGGTGGCAGTGATCCAGAAGAACCTATAGGTGAACCTCCAGAGATATACGAAGATCCTATAACAGAAGAAGAGAAAGAAACCATTCCTCCTGAGACCACGGCTGAAAACAGAAACATTAGAGGAAATGGGGAAAGAATAGAAGGTGCCTTTCCTATCTGAGAGACCAATGGGGACACAAAAATGAAAAACATAAGTCCTTCAACCTTACCTCACTTCCATGGACTGACTACTGAAGATCTTGATACTTTCTTGTTTGAATTTGTTGTTCTCTGTTGAACCTATGATTATGCAGAAGACGAGCAGAAGTTGAAACTGTTCCCTTCTACCCTCAAGGATGCAGCCTTGCACCGGTTCATGGGGTTACCTAGAAACAGTATCACAACTTGGGATCAGATGAAGTAAACCTTTAACAACAAATACCAAGACTACTGCAAGTCAAAGGATACTAAGGAAGAGATTTTCCGAATGACCGTGGGTAGTGATGAATCTTTAGAAGACTATGAAGAGAGGTTTCAACTCAGTTATAAAAGGGCCAGGTGTACACTTGACCCTGAATCTCTGAAGTTGGTACTACTCAGAGGGGTCCCTGAAGACCTTCTAGATACCCTCCATTTGCTGGCTGGGGGAGACATCTACCAGTTACCTTGTGATGACATAAAGACTGTGTTTAGAAACCATTCCGGGTCAGCTAGAAAGAGAGGTAGGGGAAGTCAACCTTTAGCAAGTACATCCTCATCCAGTTCATCCCTTAGAAACGAAATTGAGAATCGACTGGAAGATTTCAAGAGCGAGGTGAGATAGACTCTTGTCATGCAAATGGGTACCTTGCATATCAAAAGGAAACAAGAGGAAGCCAAGAGGGCTTTGGCCATTTTTTGTCCCAGGTGCACTAGAAAGCATCTTAGGAATGAATGTCCATTGCACTCTATAGAAGTGTGTTTAGTATGTGAAGAAAACCATCCTACGAATCAGTGCCCTTCCTTGCTTGGAATCAATGCTACATATCAAGGGGCTGAAGGAGCCATTGAACCACTCTATTTCATGAACCAAAGGAGGCCACATGGACACAGACCTTACCAGCAGGGAATGCAAGGGACATCCCAGAGCTATTACAACCCCAATCAAGTCACTTCCATGCCTTGTTGGGGACCCCCTTCTCATCCTTCCTGGTACACCCCCCCTCCTTGATCATATCCCCCTCAATACCAGGCTCCTCCAGTTACTCATTCGTTTCATCCTTATGCTCAGCCACGGCCTCAGTGGAATGCACCTCATTAGGGGTGGAGGCCCTAGTATAACTATCCTCCCACTCTTTTGCCTCCACCACCTTCTCAACCACAACCATTACCTCTTGCTCCTCCAAGACAACCCCAAATACCTACTCAACCGAACCCGAACCCCAACAATAGACAAGCCCAACAGGTATATAATGGAGAAACATGATGCCCAACCTATGTTGTGGAGATTCAGGAGATTAACCTACAATCTGGGAAGGTTATCCCAAATAGCCAACCTCCTCCTAAGGAGGATGAGGAAGAAAAATAGGAAAGTGAACCCAAAGTCATTCCACCCTTTCCTGAGAGACTAACTGGAACCACACAATTGACCCCAGAAGAAACTAAACTTCTGGGAGAACTGAAACAGTTATGTGCCTATATACAACAAGGTGATCAAGGAGAAGTGCTTCAAGCACCCAGGCAGGTGCAAGAGAGATGCCACAACTATCAATGTCATAGGACAACTGTCTGACCTGATCTTGGGGCAGGTAATCTGTCCGAAATATCTAGACCCTGGGAGTCCTATAGTCAATGTCCACATCAATGGCACCATAATCCCCCATACTTTGTTTTATCTAGGGGCTACCATTAATGTGATGACCAGGGACACTATGCTCAAACTCAGCCTTTAGGGTTCCCTAAGAAAGACCTCAACAGTACTACAGTTAGTAGACCGCTCCACCGTGACCCCTGAGGGGATTGTGGAAGATTTCATGGTCTCTATTGATTCTTGGGAGTACCCTACTGATTTCCTAGTTCTCCAACCAAAAGAAAAGCTCACTGGCTATCCTCTCATCCTAGGAAGACCTTGGTTGGCTACTGCAGATGCCTACATCAGCTATCGAGCTGGGAACATGAAAATCAAGAATGGGCATATGTCCAAACAGCTAGTCCTCTATCCTCCTGCCCAACCTCTGCTAGAACATGATTTACCTCTCTGGTTGGAGGAGGAAGCTGAGGATGAAGTCTATTTCGCACCATTGTGTACAGTAGAGGCTACCATGGGGGGTCCATAAACCGAGGATGATCTTATTGAGAACTTGATTCAGAATCCACCCTCCAATGTGTTGCCCTTAGGAGAGCTGGTGGAAGAAACCCAAGCCAATCCTTTAGTTGATCTCTATGTGGCTGATCTGACCTCTCTCAGAGTTAAGAATGTGGAATTTCGCCCAGAAAAAACCTTAAAGATCAACTCATCCCTATCCACCTCTAAGGAGAAAGAACTGTGTAGCTTGTTGAACAATCACTTGGATGATTTTGCTTGGAGCTATAAGGAGATGAAGGGAGTCCACCCTTTAGTCTGTACTCCTCACATTTATATTAAAGAATATTGTAAACCAGTTAGGTAGCCCCAAAGGAGGATGAATCCAGCCCTCAAGGACATTGTCAAAGAAGAACTGCAAAATTTGCTAGATGCAGGATTCATCTACCCCATCTCTGATAGCGAATGGGTTTCTCATTTGGTGCTAGTGCCAAAGAAAAACGAGAAGTGGAGAATCTGTGTAGATTTTTGGGAACTAAATAAGGCCACCAAGAAGGACCATTTCCCTTTGCCTTTCATAGATCAAGTGTTAGATGGCCTAGTAGGGAAGAAGTTCTTCTCCTTCCTAGATGGGTTTAGTGGGTACAACCAGATCCAAATCAGCCCGGAAGACCAAGATAATACCACTTTCACTTGTCCATGGGGTACCTTTGCCTATCGAGTCCTTCCTTTTGGGCTGTGCAATGCTCCTGCCACTTTCCAGAGAGCAGTACTGAGCATATTTGCTGAACTGGTTCATGATTCAGTAGAAATCTATATGGATGACTCTACCCCTTATGGTTCTAAATTCCAGGAAGCTTTGACTAACCTGGGGAAAGTTTTAGCCAAGTGTATTGAAATGAACCTGTCCCTCAATCCTAAAAAATGTGAATTCTTGATGACTGAAGGGACCGTGCTAGGTCATACAATTTCCTAGCAAGGATTACAGGTGGATCCCAACAAGATTGTTATCATCCAAAGGGTCCCACCTCCTCAAAAGGTAAGAGATGTTTAGAGTTTTGTAGGCTTAGCAAGGTATTATAGAAGATTCATTAAGGATTTTAGTAAGCTAGCCTCTCCAATGTTTGGTATTTTGGGAAAAGATGCTGAGTTCATATGGACTGACAGTTGTCAAGAGGCTCTGGATGCCTTGAAAGGTATGCTGGTAATTGCCCCAATCTTGAGAGGTCCAAACTGGGCCCTACCTTTCGACATTCACACAGATGCCTCGAACAAAGTGATAGGAGCAGCCTTAAGGAAAATTGAAGAGAAGTTTCCTTATGCCATATACTTTGTCAGTAAAAACCTATCCAAGGCAAAATTAAACTACACTATGACTGAAAAGGAGCTCCTAGCTGTAGTCCATTCCCTAAACAAGTTTAGACACTACATCACTCGCTATCAAACATTCATACACACTGATCATGTTGCAATTAGGTATTTGATGAATAAACCATATGTAAATGCTTGTATCATTAGATGGTTATTTTATTGCAACAATTTGATTTGACAATTGTTGATAAGCTAGGTAAGGAAAGTGTTGTTGTTGATTTTTTTTCTAGACTAGATCTACCTACAAGTGAAGAAGGAATGGTGGATGATCAAATGCCAGATGAACACCTATTTTCTATTTCAGTACTCTCTCCATGGTTTGTTGATATAGCAAATTATTTGGTTTCAGCATAGTTTCCACCACACATTTCCTCAAAAGAGAAGAGCAAGATTGTGAGGAAAAGTGCCCCATTCACTTCGATTGGGGGCAATATTTTTGAACTTGGCCCAGATTAGATTTTGAGGCGATGTGTCAGGGAGGAGGAAGTTTTTGACATCCTCTTAACCTGTCATGATGGGCCCTGTGGGGGCCACTTTGCAGCAAAGAGGATTGCCTTCAAAATTCTGCAAGCAGGTTACTATTGGCTTACTCTTCATCAATATGTCAGGAGATATATCAGCCAATGTGACTGATGTCAAAGGATGGGAAAACCTACTCGAAGGGATGAGATTCCCCTACAACCCCAAGTGACTTTCGAGCCATTTGAGAAGTGGGGCATGGACTTTTTGGGTCCTATCAACCCTCCTTCAAAATAGAAATCTTACATCATTGTGTGTACTGATTACCTGACAAAATGGGCAGAAACAAAGGTGATCAAGGCAGCAATAGAAGAAAAAGTCACTAATTTTTTGAGGGGAAATATCTTCTACAAGTTTGGCTGTCCAAGGGAGTTAGTCACTGATCAAGGGAGTCAGTTCACCTCTAATTTGGTTGAAGACCTGCTCACACACCACAAGATTAAGCATAGAACTTCCACCCCCTATCATATGCAAGAAAATGGGAAGTTGGAAGTCACTAACAGAGCTTTGGAAGAGATTTTGACTAAGGTAGTGAGCAACAGCAGAAAAGATTGAGCAGATCGATTGGTTGAGGCCACTTGGGTCTATAACACCACCTGGAAAACCACCACAGGGTTTACACCCTATGAGTTGGTCTATGGGAATAAGGCTCAATTTTCAATAGAATTTGAATATAACACATTAAGGATGGCAGCTTAGCCAGACCTAGATCTTAGCCATGCACAAAAGGAAAGATTACTTTAGCTAAATGGATTGGATGAACAAAGAATGCAGCCCCTACTCCACTTAGAGGTAGTCCAACTTCAAAGAAAAATATGGCATGACAGACATCTCAAAGAAAAACAATTCCAGCAAGGAGATTGGGTACTACTGTATGATTCAAGATATAAATATTTCAAGGGCAAACTGAGGACAAGATGGTTGGGACCATATACAGTAGAAAAATACAATGACAATGGTTTAGTCCTTATCCGAACCATAGATGAAGAAGCCATCCCCATGCTTGTCAATGGGCATAGATTGAATATCTACAAGAAGCCCCTTTCCAAGCAAGAGTTTATTGAGAATTTGGGAAAAACAGTGCTAGTAGTGGAGCAGGTCCCTGTCTCCACTCCACCCACACCCTAAGCAAAAAAAAAAAAGAGAGAGAAAAAAAGAAGAAAAAAAAAGAGAAAAAACAAAAAAGGAATAAAAGATCCCTGGGTGAAAACCTCTTGGAGGCACCCAGAGCAAGCAGTGAGGATGAAAACCTCCTTGAGGTGCCCCAGCTACCTCAAAAAAAAAGAGAGGAAAAAAAAAGAAGAAAAAAAAAACCTAACTTCTCTTGAATGAATTACAGGTTGTAGGAGGGTCACACAAGAGAAAAAGACATGGCCAGGCTGCATATACCCTTCATAGTCCGTCCCTCCATCGTCATTATCCTTTCCCAGGCCTTAGTCTCATTTGTGATGAAAATTTCACATCCTACAGGAAACTCTGTGTATTCTATAGGAGGCTCCTGTAGAAATCACAGAGGCCAAAATCAAGTTCAAAGAAGAACCCGAGGACTGGAAATTTGTCTAGGAGGCATGTGAACCTCCTTGCCACCACCCATCTGCCTAATTCTCCATTTCATCCCTACACACCCACATTTCCACTCATTTTTTCTTTCCTTGCACAGACAAATATAGAAATTATGTTTCTTTCATTCTGTAAACACAAAAATAATGACAAATAAAGTAGCAGTGTTCCTTGCTTATTCCTACCTGATACCTTCCAGCTACTATTTCTTTTCTTTCAAGACCTTCCTCAATAGTGTTTTTGCCCCTACTAAAGAATTAGCCTAAATTTCAGAAGGAGAAGAAGCTACAGGAAATCCTACAAGATTATTGTAGCAGTTGATCCCTTTGAAAAACGAACGCCAGAGACAGGGTCAGCGCAGCAGGATGTATGAAGCATCCAAGGAGTAGATCTTGATCGAGAAATCACCAGCATAAGCCAAAGGTAGAGCATGCAAAGCACCAGTATCAATAGCAACGAGGAAATAAAGTTCCAAGTTCCGAAGCATGTAGAACACAACAACGATTAACAGGTAAGTGGCTAAACTATTCCTTAATTGCATGAATATTATTTACAAACTGCATGAACTCTGGGAATGGTCACTATTAAATGGAATTGGTGGCCAACTAACTGGCCACCCTAGTTCAATTCACACACCCTCGTGGATTTCAAATGAGCCTCATCTAATTCAAACCGCAGATCATATATGTAGTCAGCACATGTGGCCCATCAACCTGGGAAGAAAAAGGCTCATAATCGGTAGTGGTGGCGGTGTATAATGGGATGAGGGAAGTGATGGCAGTCAGGTGACATGATGAACCATAATTATAGGGGCATAGGACCAACGGTCCGGATTGGGATAACATACCCATCCGGCGACCTCACCTCCTCATCGCGGATTACACCATCAGTTAAGTACAGTGTGGTCTAAGCCTCCACCACCCTTTGTTTCATTTTCATTTACGAAGATCTCAACTGCAGTACTCACCTACCACCTTTAGAACAACAAATCAGTCATTTTCTACTAGTTTTTCAAAACCCTCTCACCTATCGGGCTCTATAGGAGCACTACTGCATTCTACAGGGGCAGGGACACCGTCTACAAAAGGCTTTCTATAGGAAGGCTAGAGAGCAACTCTGCGGCAGAAAAAGTCATAATTTTTGTCAAATTTGAGCTTGAAAAGAGGTTGGCTCGAGAAACCACTTTGCATATGATATGTTTATATAAGGTGGTGGATTAAAAATACAGTATTGGTTTGAAAAAAGAAAGGAAAGTGAAGCTCAAAAGTCTACCTGTATTTTTCTAAGTTCCACACAGTCTCTCTGTATCCTTCTCTGCATTCAAAATCTTTCTTTTTTTTCTCCCTCACATTCTTCTGAAAAAAGGGATGCAACTATAGAAACTAAGACTGTGAAAAAAAACGAATTTGCAAGTCTGTCTACTCTCTGAAGAAAAAAACACTGCGTTATATATTATTTGTACTGTGGAAGTCTTGATTATTTTTTCAAAAACTAAGAAGCAAATTCAGGTTAAGAACAATTTGAAGAGGGAAGAATTGCAAATTGATGTTGTAAAGAAGAAGCACATGGGAAATTCCTCCTACAATTTCAGAAAAAAACAAAACTCAGCTGTCTCCCTATTTCTAGTTTTGGAGATTGTTTTCTTCCTCACTTGAGCACTTTTAGAAACCACTAAACACCATGCCAGGAAGTTTTATGAGAAAGGAGCCTTTGAACTCCAACAAATTGCATGAGCACCCTAAGGTGGTATCCCTCTTCACCAAGGCAAACTGGATGTCTTTCTTTGAGAGAATTCATGGACATGGTGAGGAGGTGACTGAAGAATTTTTTATGTCCTTAAGACACCACTTGAAAACACATGCTACATTTAGTTTCAGGGCTCTGACCCTAGAGCTTACATTAGATTTTATCAGCAGAATCACAGGTCTTCCACTTGGGCTCCCTTGGAGCAAAGAGGAAAAATCGTTGGGACAAGTTGCTAAAAAGACATTCTTTCAACCTGATGAACATCCTATAGAGGATAAGAATGGGGTCAAAAGGACAAGCTTACCTCCTCCATGGAGTGAAGTCAGCTACCATATCATGAAATACATCACATATGAAGGAAGATTTAGTATATTTTATGGTTATCACTTCAGGTTATTGCATGAATTGAGATATGGGATGGACCTACCTGCAGCTAGGAAACTCAGTCTCCCATATCTCCTCCTCCAGTCTTTGATAGAATGTGGCACCAAGTTGAATGCAGGGGTTTCAAACCAGCTAGCCCACCATGGCCTCATTAAATTATTGGTGGAAGATGCTCTACACACATACACCATCTCCATAACTTGGGAAATTTTCAGGAATATGTCCAGAGGAGATGACATCCAAACTTTGACTACAGACATTATCCCATTTGGCAGTGAGGAGGAGGAGCAGAAAGAGACAATTGAGAAGGAAATTCATGAGGAGGCACAAAATATTCAAACAGAAGGAGAAATAGTGGAAAAGCAGAAAGAAGAGGAGAAACTTGACAAAACCTTTGTTGAGCCTAAGGTAGAAAATAAAACAGCCTCAAAAACAGAAAAGAGGAAGAGGACAAAGGATGAGAAGAAAAATCCCAAGAAAGCTCAGAAAAAGACTGCCACAGGAAAGGCAGGGAGTCAGCAAGATAAGGAGAAAACACCACTAGAGGTAGCAGAGACAAAAGCAAAAATGGCAGACATAGGAAAAACTGTAGGAGATTAACAACAGGAAGAAACATCCCCTGAAACACTGGTAAGGGAAGCAGTAGTTGTGCTTGCTGCATTGAGCACTCCAACTAAGCAAAAGGGCAAGAGAAAAAAAAAGACATCCATGTATTTCAAAGCCTGGGGGAGCACCAGGATTAAGGTAGGCAAGCCCCAACCACCATCAAAAGAACCCATAATCATTGGGGATGCACCTACTGAGAAAAAGGAGGAATCACCCTCCAAAATATCTATCACCTATGAGAGAGGGAGTCCCAAAACCTCCACCTGGAAGGAAATAATCAAATTGATGGACTCCAAGGCAGTCTTATAGGAAGCTCAAACCTTTCTACAAGAGACACTGGCCAAGCTGAAAGAAACTAAACAATTGGAAAAAAGGCAACAAAATAGTCACAAGAGGAAGTTAAGGCAAAAGAAATACCTGAGCCAAGCCCTCAACCTAATTTAGGCTCACATTACAATCTTCTAGAAGGTGTGAAGATCATCCCACAAAAATTCGTTGTGCCTCTTTTCTTTGAATTAGAAAAAGAAAGGGTCAAAACCCACACCTGGATGTAGATTGCTAAATATAAAGGAGTTGAAGATATAGGGCACATGGAAGACAAGTTGAGAGAGTTGAGAAGGGAGCTGGCCATGGTAAGGCACATAGAGAGCATTAGAAGAGCCCAACTACAGGAGGAAAATGAACTATTGAAAAAGCAGTTACAGGAAGAGGAAACTCAATGGGGAGACAAGTTGCCAATTTTGGAAGGAAAGCAACAACAAGAAGGTCCCCTAGCAGATAATGAAGTAGAAGAGAAACAACAGCAAGAGGAAGAGCCACAGGCCAATGTTGAAATGTTGATGAAACAACAGCAAGAAAAAGAATCTCAGGCAGCAACTGAAGTGCTGCTTTTGAAATAGCAGTTGTAGGAAAAGGAAGCCCAGATGGCCTGCATGGCCAGATGGGCAATGGAGGCCTTGCAGTGCAGACAACTAGTTAGATCCTATGCACTATATCTTAAAGACTAATGGCTCCAATTCCAGATTAAAACATTGGCCCATAGGGGCACAATCCCATTCCAAAACTATGATCGGTTTATGAATTTATGTGATAATAGTTCACCCAAGGAAAAAGCCAAATTAGCATAATTTTACCTCCATAATATGGCACTACTAGACATGAACTTATGGGATCCAAATGTTGCACTGGGAGACCTATAGCTCATGGCTAGGGCTACTTGGTTGAGCCATGAAGAAAAGAGATCAATGGAAATTCAGAAGATCATGACAAAGGAGCTAATTGAACCCCTCATGATGAGGGCAAAAGCAAAAAACCCCTTAGCTCTCATTTATGCCCATCAACACCTTGTAGACAATCCTCAAGTTCTCCCTGATTATGTTGACAAACAAGCACAAGCTATCACTCATTTTGAAGATATGGAGAGACTATTTGGTGATGATTGCCTTCATGCATGCATGAGAAGGTGGAATACCTTGTCACATAGCCTAAAGATGAGGGAGTATCACTCCCTAACCAAAATAAGGGAGGATATGATGAGAGTGCCACTACTGCTAGGACTGTTGGAAGGGTTTAAAGAGGAGGAAGAATAGAAAAATTGGGAGGAAGTGGACAGAAAAGCAGGTTTTCATGACAAAGAAGAAGATATAACATCAGAGGCTTGGGATGTCAAGGAAGATATTAAAGCTATTAAAGATGAAGAACTAGATTAGTTGCTCAGAGGATGAGCAACCCTTTCAACAAGGGGGTGATAATGAGCCCCAGAAATGGGTAACTATATGGGCTCATTATGCCTATTATTTTCATTTAATCCACCATTCTCAATAGTTTTTTGCATGTTTTTGAATATATTTATATAGAGTGAATGGGGATAGTCACTTGGTCACATAGTCTAATGAGTGTTTATTGCATATTTTTGGACAATTTTGGACAAGGACCAGGCATTTATGAGCAGAATGGTAGCCAAACTCGAGGAAACAGGGCTAAGGACTTATAGGAGGGGTTTCTCCTTCATTAACGATCCCTTCCTCGATTTATCCATTAGCGGCTCGGAGTACAAAGGCCCACATCGATGATTCCAAGGGGCAGCCGAGCAAGTCAAGTAGGGCTACTATTATCTCCAGTTTTAGGCAGCTGAGTTCCTTAAGTTTAGGAGGACTGTTGGGATTCCCCACTTGTATAAATAAGAAGGCTTCAAGCCTTAATAGGTTAGCCATTTCATAGTATATTTTCACACTTTTGTGCAGCCTTGTACTCAACTCATTTTCGAGCTCTTTTTGAAGACAATTTTGTGATGTAACTGCTATTTTTGTTGATCAATGAAGATGAATCCAGTTTTGAACCAGCACTAATATTTTCTAGAGGGCTAAACCTCTTGGGTTAGGGCCCAACCCAAGCTACCCAACACCTCCTTTGTGTATTTATATGTTTTTTCTTGCATTCATAGGATAGTTTCTGTTGTTTAGGTTAAATCTTGCTTTGGTAAAATAGGTTTCTTTTGCTGGTTAAAATAGTTGTTCTTACTTCAAGTTGCTTAAGTATTTTGCTGTAGTAATAGAGAAAGATCAAAAAAGGCTACCAATAGGTCTTGATCTCCTTTCTCCCTCCTTGGGACCATGATTTGAGGTCAAGGCACTATTGCTACCACCAAAAACACAGTTTTTGCCCTTTATGCAATTGCTAGTGTGATATTTTGAGTTGAAAAAGTAGATATTAGTTTGGATTCACATGCTTAGATACTTTCTTGTTCATTTTCCATGGCTTTCTCGCATAATTTTTTGTTCATGAAGTTCTGTTCAGCAGGTCTCTGTTTTTAGGTCAGATTTTAGGTCAAAATAGACAAACTCTGTTTTTTCAGTTCTTGCTTAGGTCAGTTTGGGGAAGTAAGTGTGCAGCTCACTTGTAGAACACTCCAGCTTATCATTCCTCCATAGCACAACCTGTGCCAATTAATCTCTCAAGATTTTCCCACTCATTCACTTCATTTCGCCAATTTGTCGTAATTTTTGTGTTTTTGTACAAAGTTTCTTTCTTCCCCTTTGAACAAATCCAACCATCATTTTCGTTCTTGATCTTCATTGACAGAGTCCTAGACCCTTCAATACCTTCATCAAGCTTTCATTTCCCTTTCCCCATCATTTTTCCACCCTAAAACCTCCAAAAACCACTTTCGTCCTCCTCCTGTAGATCCTCCTATAGAACCTCCTGTAGATTCCCTATAGCCTCCTATAGAAGTTCATGTGAGTGATTTCTCGAAGTATGATCACAATGGAAGTCTCCAGAAGAGTACGAGGGACTTCTTAGGACCTCTTCACACCTTCCTCATCTTCAGCAAAATCCAACTCCATCCTCCTTTGCACCAAACCTCTACACAGTCACAATCAGTGAAACCATAATCATAATAATTCCACATAAAAATACCCAAAAGTACAAAAATATGATTTCTTCTCATTTCTCTTCAAAAGTAGCTTGAATAAATGCAATTTACCTTTTCAGTAGCCAATGGAACCCATTTCAGTAATTTCCATCCCTTTTTCTTGCAAAATTAGGGTTTTCTAGGGTTTGTGTTTCATTTCAGTTTTCCTTCTCCTTCTGCAAGTAGAATAGCCCTTGTAGAGTTAGCTTTCTTCCATCACAATAAAAGCTTCTTTTGAGAAATCATAGAATTTGGCTTAATCTCCTAGTGAACTTGCGCTAGCTGATCAAGTGACAACCTGCAGTAAGAGCTAGTACTTGTGCATACAACACTATAGCTTCCAAATTTGTTACGAACTACTGGGTTGATAAAACTAAGGAAGAAAGCCCTAGGAATTGTAGAATTATTGCTGCAATACTAGAGCTCACCAGATAGCTTGAGACTACTTGAACCTTCATTAATTGAAGATCCCGAAGAGCAGAGTCAATTACCTTCTATTGATGATCTGTTACTTGAATATCTCAATGAACTATAGGAAGACACAGTGCTGGACAGGAAGGTGAGGATGATGTGCAGGGGAGATGTTGAGTACCTCAAGATTGGACTCAAGGGTTCAAAGCCAAGCAGCGCAAAATGGATAAATATTGGACAAGTGAGACAACTATACCCTCACTTAGTCGATGCTTAAAAACCAACTTTTGGTGGTCCAAAATCTTTTTTAGTGGGAAGGTCATGATCCGAATTCGATCCTTAAACACTCTTATAGTTTCCTAAACTCTGTAAAACTCATACCAAAGTTTCAAAGTGCTATGGATGTCTAGCTTATCAGAAATAACCTCTAGACAATAGCAATTTGTGCTCAGGACCGAGCAACGAGGACCCTCGGTCAAAGCACGTAGACTGTTGGCCCATGGTAACTGCGTGTTGGCACAAATTGGCAAAATGGGAAGTCAGATCCAGAAATGGAGGTAGTTTTTGATACGCGATTAGTGCTAAAGCGCTAACTAAAGTGCTAATCATTTATTGCAGGGTGTCCCCTTCAGTGAAGGAAAGCCCCAAGTGCTTGGTCATAGGGAAAAGCATAGAACCACACAAAAATCACCGATTCCATCAGAAGGTGGGCCCTGCACTAAAACCGACAGGATATCGGAAGGCCCTCAAGTGGTAAGTGGGTTTGGTTGAGTCTCATGTGATTCCATACAATGGGTGACACATGTCTAACGGATGAGAGAGAAAACTGCTCTCATCATGCAGGTAAAGGGCATGCTACTTACCTGCACAATATGGATGGAGACAGTAGGATCGGGAGGCCCTAGATCAATGACGAAGAAGAAATCCGATGGGTGATTAGATTCGACAAGGAAATAGGCTGAGGCAGATAAGATTTAAGATCTGGCATGACCGATGAGTTGGCAGAGGAACAGTTTCGCGGCCGATCTTGGAGCAACAGAATTAACAACCGTTCAAAAGAGATCTGACACTTAGTTCTTGAGGAAATAGGTGGCCACCTCTCTGTGAAGCGTTACAGTGATGATGACATAGAGCAGGGGAATTCTAGTGGATAGAGGTAGGCAATCCAGAGAGACGGGAAGAAAAAATGAATAGTCAGGAAGCAGATTGGCTTTATGGCATGATTAGATGGAGAAAGCAGAGAGGAGAAGAAGTAGTAAAAGAGAGCAAAGAGAGAGAGAAGCAAAAAAGTTGCAGAGAACATAGAAGCCGAGCTAACCTGCAGAGCAAAGGCAACATCAAGCAGACAGAGACAGAGAGAATCCAAGAGTCTGTGAGCTCTAGAGAAGGCTGGAGAGGTTCGAGCAACTCCTTTGTGTATACTTGTCAGGTAATGAGTACCAAATTGGACTCATACCACTGAGACCAGTTGAGGTCGAGTTTCAGTAAGGGGAGTCTGTGTACTCTAGAGACTTGGGGGATCTAAGTACATCCCTATTGATCATTATCTGTTAAGTGAGACTCAATTTGAGCTCACTGTTGTAAAACTCTAATTTTTAAGACACAATAGAGAGGCCACCACTAAAGGCTGGACTAGGAAATGTAGCCCAGGAGGATTGGGTGAACTCATTATTAAATTTGTTGTGTTTATGTGTTTACTTGCTATGTTATCTTACTATTTCAGTGTCTGTGTATTTCACAGTCTTCTCGATCTGTTGCATAAAATAACATAGACACCCCCTAGCACATAAGTCTGTAATACATTCATTAATTAACTGAGATCATTTACGATTTATTTCAGATCAATAACACAACCCAACAAAATCTAGTCCAATGAGTTCTTGGCCTTCAAGTATTCCTTGTTTAAGGATAGGGAATTCCATGCATGCTAGCATTGGAAACCTTTCGGCCACCACCTACTAAGGAAATGAAGTGAACTCCTGAAGGGACTTCACCTCTCCAACCACATGCTAGGGGTTCGATGCTCCAACGCAATCCTACAAGCGGCTCCATGATGCCACTCAAGGGTTTATGAGGCATTTGGATATTGTCAAGCACATGTAGCCTTCATTGCCCGAGTCCTTGTGGCAGGAATGGAGACTACTACAGATACAAGGGTGGATGTCATTTAGGTAAAGTTGCATGACTCGACCAGCCCCAGGGAAACTCTCCTTAACATTCATGCATTTCTTACCCGTTGGCACAACAAATTGTAAGAAAATACAACAATTGTAAACACTTACTGACTTTGCCCGGCAAAGGGTCTTTCATGTAAACTATGTGTTAGTAAAAGGGTCTCAGAGCCCACTTCTTTTCAAGTTTCAAATCCAGCTTGGTTATGGTATGTAACATATCATGTTCTTTCACTTTCATTACTACATTATTCTGAGAACAGTCAAGCATTTCATTCAAATTTAGATTCAGCCTCAGCTAAATAACTTAGGAATTATTGTTATGTGGTTTCATTGCACCTCTTATACATCAGATACTCTGTTTTTTCCATGAATATGTTATTAAACATATTTTATTTCAAATTCAAGCACAAGCACTTATATTTATATATACATATTCAACATACATATCAGGGGAATATCCCCTCAAAGATGCACCACATATGCAAGTACTAACAACATGAATGAAATCCCTCATTTCGAGAACCATTATTAACAACAATGCAACATGATCATTTACGTGTAAGAAAACATTCATAGATACTTATCTTTAAGTCCACAGGATAACTAAGTCAAGGATAAGGACTCTCCACCCAAACATAGATAGCTACACCGAATTTTATTCACAGTTGTCATCCCCAAGCCAGATTCCAGAGTCTGAGGGGGAAATGCTTTCTTCTTGAACTACACACTAGCTGCCAACTAAACTAGGGAGTCCAGAGGCCTCCTTCCTCAATCTCACTAATCGATTGCTTCTTTCTTTGACAACCTAGGGATTTCATAGGTTCCCCACCTCACCCCAAGTGCACTCATAATGATTCACCCCCTTCTAGGGAGTCCACAATTCACTATACTAATAGGGAAATATCCAATTACCTTTGCTCCAGTATTTCTCTGCTTCTGCTTCAAGATGGTATCTTTCAAAGCTATTATAGGGCTCCATAGTAACTATCTCAACCCCCAGCCTCCAAGGGACCCAAGCTGTTACAAGGCTCCAAATATTTCATTCCAACCCATAGCCTCTAGGGACCCAAGCTATTACAAGGCTCCAAAGACCTCTATCTCAACCCACAGCCTCCAGGGACCCAATTTTGTTACAGGGCTCCAGGGATCCTATGTCAACCCATAGCCCGTAGGGACCCCAAGTTGTTGTAGGTATCTAGAGACTATATCTCAACCCACAGTCTCCAGGGACCCCAAGTTGTTATAGGTATCTAAAGACTAGATCTCAACCCACAACCTCCAAGGACAGAGAACCAATCCCCTTCTCTTATATCCTCTTCATTGTTGCTTACTAAATTATTATGTTTGAGGCTTGATTTCCATCTCCCTTCTTGGTCTTCCTCCAAACTTGGTCTCTGTTTCTTTGTTGTGAGGAGCCAGAATGGGTGTTTGCAAAAGCAATTGTCTTCTCTAGTTAAATGGTTCTCTTATGTTTCAATGTTGTGTGCCTCTCTCTATCTATATGCCTCTTCTCTCTTCTTCTCTTTTTGTTTGAATGCTCTTCTTGAGTGACCTCCTTCCTGGCATGCATTTCTGTCACCTTCTTTATTGTTGCATCATTATTGTTTTCACAACCTTTCATAACTTCTTGTCATCCTTTTTTGTAGTTTTTTTTTCAAACAAGCATGGGTTTGATTACCTTTCCTCAACCCATTAATTTTAGGAACTAGTTCATTAACTTCATGAAAAATCCAACCTTAAATGGTTTTCCTAAAATTTAGGTTTCTTCTTTGCACAAGAACCCATAACACCCCAAGCAATAATTCTCCTCCCCCGGCTCTGGAATCCATGTCACTTTGACTCAGTCCCCTTATTATTTGGTTTCAAGAATTGTGTAATATTACACCATATTGAAAAATTTTCTCATACAAGAACCTTGGGTGTGGTTTTCATAGTCCCCTCCCCCTTGAGGAAATGTCTTCGTCGGTGTTCATTTACAATTATATAATGCCAAAATTAAAGTAAGACACATACTATTTCAAGGAGATTTATACACATAGATCTATACAATATTTATAATTATACACACTTGCTTTAACCATCAAACAAGAAAGGATATTTAACTTTCATGGCATCATCAATCTCCCATGTGGCCTCCTTTAGCCCAAAGTGTTTCCATTGCACCTTGACTTGCTCTATGGCTCGATTCCAGAGCATGAGACTCTTCCAGTGTAGAATGCATGTTGGATCTGGTTTGAACTCTCTCTTTGGTTCCACCTATAGCATAGACCAATCAATCACATTATTAGAATCTGGTACACATCTTTTAAGTAAAGAAACATGGAAAACATCATGAACTCTAACTAATGGAAGTAATTATAGTGTATATGCTACTGGTCCAATCCTCTCAAGACTTTCAAATGACCCACAATACCATGGTGCCAACATCGCACATACCCACTTTTAGGGAACTTTTATTGGGTTTAATTCTTAGGCAAACATGTTCCCCCACTTGGAACTCTATGTGCACCCTATGATTATCTGCATATATTTTATGTCTCTCTTATCCCACTTTCAAATTTTGCTTTATAATCTAAACTTGTTGTTCCATGTCCTTAAGCATATCAGGTCCAACATGAACTCTATTAACTGGATCACTTCAGCTAATAGGAGTATTACATCTCTTATGATATGATGCCTCAAAGGGGCTCATCTTTATGGACTCTTGGTGTCCATTATTGTATGTAAATTCCACAAGTGGATGATGTTCTTCCCATTTCTTGAGTTGATGCATCACATACATCCTTAACATGTCCTCAAGGATCTAATTGACCCTCTCTATTTTCCATTTGTTTGTGGATGACAGGCTGTATTGAAGGCAAATTTTGTTCCCAATCCTGCAAATAGTTCCTTCCAAAACTTGGATGTGAATTTAACATCTTTGTCTAACACAATATTTTTGTGAATTCCATGTAGCCTCACAATCTCCTTTATGAATATTTGTGCTATATCTCCAGTGGAATTGGTGGATTTGATTTCCACAAAATGATATACTTTAATAAGCTTACCCACCACTACCATGATTGCATCACGTTTCTTAGATGTTTTGGGAAATCCTGTGATGAAATCCATAGAACCTACCTCCCACTTCCATTTCGGAATAGGGATAGGTTGCAACAATACTACCGTATATTTGCATTTAACCTTTACCTGCTAGCATTATATGCATCTTTCCATGAAATATACCACTTCTTTCTTCATATTTAGCCAGTGATAGTACTTTTTAATGGTTGTGAGGGTCTTTGGATACCTTAGGTGGCCTAAGTAAGGATTAACATGGAATTCTTTCATTAATAGTCTTTTTATTTCATCACCGTTAGGGACATAAATTCTGCTTTTGAACCTTACTAAGTTGTCCTCATTGAGATGATATCCTCCATCCTAACCGCCTTGCTACAACTTTTCTTTCATTCGCTGGTATTTTTTATCCTACTATCTAGTGCTTTTGATTCTTTCTTCCAAACCTATTACACACAAAATTACCATTGCCAAGTGATTTACTTGGATTCTTTTGCTCAAGGCATCAACAACCTTGTTGTCCTTACCTTTTATGTACTTAATCTCAAATTCAAACTCACTAAGTGTGGTCATCCATCTTAGTTTCCTAGCATTCAACTTCGGTTTTCCAAACAAATATTTGGGTCCACTATGGTTTGACATGAGTGTGAACTTCCTAAATCATGTGTCACATAATTTTCCTCATGATTATTCAACTTTATGGACTCATAGTACACTACTTTATTTTCCTACATTAAGACTTCGTCAAGTCCTTCTTTGAATGCATATGTACACACCACGAAATCCTTGTTAGGATCCACAATTCTCAACACTAGTGCATTGGTGAGAAATTGCTTTAACTGCTCAAAGATTTCTGCACATTGTGCAGTCCACTCAAATCTTTTCCCTTTTTCTGAACTATTGTAATGGGATGATCAATTTTGGAGAAATTTAGAATAAATCTCCTGTAATATTGTGCCAATCCCATGAATGATCTAAACTCATCCACATTCTTTGGAGTTGGACACTGCCTTATGGCTTTGATCTTTTCAGGGTCGACTGATACACCTTACATAGAGACATTATGCCCTAGGTAATGAATTTGTGACTAGAATAAGTCACACTTCCTGAGATTTTTGTAGAGCTTATGTTCTCTCAACCATTGTAACATTGCAGCCAAATGTTTTTCCTGTTCTTCTTCTATTTTTTAATAAACAAGTATGTCATCAACAAACACTATGACAAACTTGTCCAAGTAAGGACGTAGTACTCCATTCATTAGGCACATGAATTTGGCAGGGGCATTGGTAAGCCCAAAAGGTACCACTAAGAATTCATAGTGCCCATATCTTATTCTGAAAGAATTTTTAAGGATATCTTCCTCCTCAATTGTCACTTGATGGTAGCCTGACCTCAAGTCAATTTTGGAGAAAACTACTGCTCCTCTTAACTAGTCAAAGAGATCATCGATCCTTGGTAATGGGTACTTGTTCTTGATGGTTACCTTATTCATTTTTCTGCAATCAATACATAATTGAAGGCTTCCATATTTCTTCTTTACAAATAATACTGGTGCTCCCCAAGGAGACACACTTGGCCTTATGTAAACCTTGTCAAGCATTTCCTTCAGCTGTAATTTTAGCTCAACCAACTCGGAGGTGCTCATCCTATATGGAGCCTTCGATGTTGGTGCTAATCCTGGTACTATCCTTATAGATAAATAGATCTCTCTGTGAGAATATAATCCAAGAACCTCCACAGGAAACATATCCACATATTATTTCAAAACAGGGTAATTTTGAAGTAATTCAACTTCCTTATTCTTGGAAACCTAGACTAAAAACAACATGCATCCTTTTATGCTGCTACATTTGGTCTGCATAGAAGTGATCATCCTCACTAATATGATATTTTTCTTGCCTTGCAACACTTTTTTTTCTCCCAAATCATCCAAGCATTCTATTGCTTTTCATATAAATCTACCTTGGTATTGTGTAAGTACAACCAATCCATGCCCAATAATATGACATACCCTCCCAATGGTAACACATTCAAGTGGGATGTCGTGGGCATTCAACTAAGCTCAATTGACCTTACCTAATGGTAATCCTTCTCCTTTTTCCTGTGGCAAATTGAAGCAGCCAAGGTTCTTGGTATAATTCCTTGCCCAATTTGCACTTCTCAACAAGTAATGGGCTGATATAACTATAATTAGAACCTAGATCAATAAAAATAGAAATGACTTTCTAATGTAGTTGTTGAACCTCATAATTGCTTCTTTTTTACATCCTCTTTCACCCCATCTATTTATTTTTTATGTTCATAATAACACATTGGGCATCAAGTTACAGGAATTGTGACATGACAGGTATGCATATGTATTTTATTTCATAAAATGATTATGTTCTTTATTATTTATTTTAATTTTTACCTTAGCTACTGAATTACAATGATTTTGCAGCCAAGTCCGTGGTTTGACAGGTTCCAAGGTGCCACTTGGGAAGAGAAATATATGTGTAGGTGGAAATTGATGCACTCAATGAATTCCTCCTACTCTCATGAGCCAGAATGATGGAAACAGGTCCTAGTAATGTGGTCAAAGGTGAGTTCAACCTTCGTAGTTGGCAACAAATGAGCAAGAATGAGATTTGTGCCTCATGATTTGCTTCCATTACATAAAATCATGAGTGAATTATATGATGTTATATTTTCAATTTAAATTTAGTTTCTGTTGATAGAGATTAGGTGTATAACTCTGAACAATTAATTTCCATGAGCTCTATAAATATGCCTGTCGACAGCAATGAAAGAAGTGGTAACAACATGACAAGAAGACTGAAATTATGTTATTGATGCTCTATTTTTAAATAATCATTTCAGTTTCTTAGTAAAAATTCATGCATGGTTAAGTGATTAATCAGAAGCGTAGTGATTTCTTGCTTCTTGTGGACGCCCCCCTCAAGACAGTAAGGATTTCCATTTTTGCAGTTAGTAATTAGCTTCATAGCTTTCTATTTGTTCAATTGAGTATTTGTATTTTCTATTTTTTTAGATTTGAGTCAAGATCATTTTTCTAATCATTTATACTATTCATATTTCGAATCCACATGGATAGAGAATAGCAGTGGTGACATAGTTTTACATTTAAGTCAAATAGATAGAATTTCATCTTTCTTATAGACAGTAGATTCATTCACAAAATTCATTGTTAAATTCAAACATGTGTGATCTTTAATTTAGGCAGATGTGAGTTTGTTTAAAGCAAGAGTTTGTTTCATTTTATTTTCATGCAAGTGTGTTATGCAGATGTGTGATTTTCTTTAAGTATGAGATTAAGAGTAATTTTCATTTATTCAACGAGTGTGTATATAATTTTCATTTATTAAAAGTGTGGGATTTATTTATATTTATGCAGAAGCGTGAAATTTTTATTTCAAAGAAAAGTGTGGAATTTTATAAGAAAAAATAGTTTTGTTTGAAAGCAAGAGAGTTTGATCACTAATGAGCATCAGTATTGCAGCAAGAATGTTGCAACTCCTGGAGCTACCAACTTGACTTTATCAACCTGGGGTTTGTATAAAATTAGAGGTGACAGTGCTGTATACACAAGTAAAAGTGATGGTTCTACCTCTTTTCATTGTTTAGCTGGCGAGATACCACTAGGGATTTCAAGCCAGACTTCTATGGATTCAGAAGAAGCTTGATTGCTGATGACAGAAAGAGAAATCTACTCTATGAGAAAGCTTGTCTACTGCAATAAGGAAAATGACTGAAATCCTATGCTAAAAACACACCACCCTCTAACTAACTACTGAGAGACTATTCTTTGCAAGAATGCCAAGCTAACACCTATGAAATTCTACTGTCCTAATCATGGAAGTTCAAAACATCAACATCACTACTGTGCATGTAAAGGAATGCAATAAATCTGTTTTTTTCTTTTTATTCTTTCATGGAAAATCAGGTGTAAACCCTAATCTCTTTTGATGATGTGGTAGGTAGATTAGAGATGTTAGTGGATGGTCGAGAGGTTTGGGGGGCCCTCAAATACCCTTGTGTGGCTTCCTAGAGGTTTTCCCTCAATTCGGCCTCAAAACAGGCCACTACAAGAAAACCTATAGGATGTCTTAAAAACCTACAGGATTCCCTGTATTTCTACAAGATACAAATGAGAGAAAAACGATGGGTGCTAGAGGTGATAGAAGGCTTAGGGAAGGTGGTTGGTAAGTGAAATGGAGTGAGAAAATGCCTAGGGTCACTCAGAACTCAAAACCAAGATTAGGACATGGTTGGATTTGCTCAACATGCTTGGAGGAGTTTCTATGTAAAATGATGCGATAGGTGAAAGTCTTGGTGAAAGCAAGGAATGATTATGGATGGATGAATTTTGAAGGTGGTTTCTTGCTATGGGATCTCCCTATACTTCTAAAACACCTGCTCTGCATCAAACATTGCTATTTTCCAAAAAAATCATGTAAACAAGAAGAATTCTAATAAGCTAGAAAAACAGAGTTTAATGAGCTAATTGTCTACTTCATGCATGAGGAAAATTGTAGAATGAACATTGGTGAGATATACTATAAGAATGAGGATGGAAGAGATGGTAATTAAATCCTACACTTGCAAACTTATCAAATGCTATTTCAAGTATTGTAAACTCTAAATTCTATGAGAAAATAGAAATATGTCTTTTTGGGGGTGCATAGGGGTCCTTTCCTCGAACCATGATCCTTGAAGGAAGAGGTGAGGCAAACACACCTTTTGACAGCTTTGTGATGCTCCTTTTATTCCTTCTAACCTACTACTAAAGTAAAGCACAAATGGAATCAAACTAATGAACAAACTAATCAAATCTACACTACTTGCAACGAAATACTTCTAAGGACAATTTAACCATGAACTTATGAAACTAATCTAGGCATAAGGATACAAGAAGAAGAGCCTTTGTTGCTAGGGTTGGGCCCTAACCCTAGAGCTTCAACCCTCTAAGTTAACTTAGTACTGGATCATGAAAAAGGTCATTCTCATTATCAAAAGAGAAAATTACATAGCAATGTCTTCCACAAGTCTAGAGCTAAAAAATAACTAGTGTTTTTACAAAAAAAAAATTGAATCCTAATGAGGCTCTAGGCCTCTTTATTTATACAGCTGAAGTCCCCAACGACTTCCTTAAATATAGGGAGGCTCAGCTCCCAAACTCGAGATGAACTAACTCTTTGACTATCACTTGCTCGACTGCCTTTTTATCTTCATGACTTGGCTGCTTGTACTCTCACCTGATGTGCAAAATGGAGGAATATTCGAATGAGGGAGGAGTAAATGAGGAGGATTTACCTCCTACAATATCTCTCCCTTGTCCAATTCAAGCTTCAAACCTTAATCTTGCCAAAATTCCTTTATTTTCTCTTTCAAACCTGCATTCAATGCATATTAGTCCACTAGGCATAATATCTCACTTTAACTCATCTCATCAAACAAAATAAAATCAAAACATGTAATAAATTGTGAGAAGAGTTGATTTGACTAAGCTAGAAGGTGACTTAAGGTCCATATAGTTACCCAATGATGAGGCTCATCAATCATCATTGTAAATTTAATCTTATTTTCTAGGAATAACTAATTTACTCATAGAAGACATGTGCATCTCGATAACTCAGTTTAATTTAGAATTTGTTTGAGTATTAAAAGACTTCTAGCACATACAGTGCACATTCACTTCATTAGTTTACTAGCCTTGGTTGATAATTCATGTAACTAATTTAAGGTCAATTAAGTTACTAAACATTTTGGCGTCGTTGCAGGGAGAGTGTACATAGGAGTCTTTTTCTTTTCCTTAAAAACAAAACAAAACAAAACAAAAATGATATGCATATAAAAATAGATTCTAGAGGTAGATTTGTAGGTAAAGGTAGAAGATTGATTCCAACGTCATCACTCACCCCACCATGACCTTGTAGTGCCACACCATCCACTAAAACTCATATACCATCTATTGCAGGAAAACATAAACTTCCTGAGGTACTCATATTTGAAAGCCAACCTAGAGATTCACCAACTTCATCAACTGAAGCCATAATAGAAGAAGAGAATCCTACATCAACAACTGATCCAAAAATTGATCAATGGATGATCAAGGATCCAGAAAAGGACAAAATTCAAAGTTTTTGGACTTGAGTGAAAGAAGCTTCATCGCATAGATCTCGGAAAAATGATCTCAGCACAACTTGAATAGGAAAAACCTGATTATGTATATGAAAGTTATTCAAAGTCAAAGTTTTCAGGGCAAACTACAAAAAGTCAAATTCAAATTAAAAGTCAACAGGTAGTCAAAGTCAATGGTGACTGGATGCTGACTAGGTGCTGACATGGCATTGTTGACTATGCGATGAGGTGGAATTTTGCAAGTGGCAGGCTGTGGTTGGGTGCACGGGGATCAATCCCAAGGTGACACATGGTCTTATTAGAGGGTGACACATGGCCTCGTCGGATTCACCAAGACTTTGTAAAGGATCTGGTGGAGCTAACAAGATTGGAACCCATGATTGATTGACTACAAACCTAGTGCCTTACCGATCGAGTTACATTGGTTCTTGTTTAAATTGTTTCCGCCGCATATATTTAATTGATATTCGTTGAATGTTTATTAAAAATAAATGGCAGCCCCACCATATCTCTGCCAAGATCTCTACCATCTCAACTACATCTGCTATGTGAATGTTATCACTCCTCCAAGTCATCCACTATTAATCCACCTATTCTATTTTTATATAACCCACCACCAATATATTCAAAGGTCTGTTATATGGTTATGCTACCGGTCCAATGCTATAAATTGGTTTAAAATTATATGTTGTATATAACATATTCAATCTACCATTACACCAAGGGTTTTTAACCATATGCCATGTTGCATATTTTAATTGCACCGAGGGTCTATTAAAACCAAAAAAATCGTTTTTATTGTTAAAAAAAATAAATTTTATTTAATAGGCATATCTTTGGTTAGCCTTAAACATTATAAATATGTAATGTTATGCCATGGAAAATATAGAAATGTGAGCTTGGCATTTTGAGAGGAGTTGTGACATTTTATGCAGCAGAAGAGCTTTGGGAGAAACTTTGAAGATTTGGAGGAAAAAGCTTGTAGGCTTATTTTGGGAGTTGTAGAAGCTATTTTTATGAGCCATAAGTTGCATTGGAATTCTGAGGTCGAGCAGGACACATCTGGACCAGTAAAAGATCCGTTTGATGTAACTTTGATGTATTCTTATGGCTTTGATGATTTAATATAAAGGCCTCCTGGTTGAAGACCAGGGCCTAGAGATGTAGGCTTGAACATAGCCGAACTCCATTAAAAATCTCTTGTGTCGCTATTCTTTGCAAGTTTGTTGTTTTTATTTGCTGCAAATTTCTTAAAAGTTCTTCATGCTTAAATGTTTATGTGCTTAAAGTGGTGTTTTTCAAAATCACACATTAACATTTTTTAAAAGATAATAAATCACATTTCAATAAAATATCAAATTTGGGATCATTTCGTATCGGAGTGAGTTATTGATAGTTGTGATTTGTAAGTGTGCATTGTTGAAAATAATACTGAGAGGGGGGGTGAATCAGTATTATCTAGACCTTTTACCAAATCTTCCTTATTTATACTTTGAATTATTTTTGCATATCAGTACTATAAAATAATGAGCATGAACAAGAAAAACAGTCAGTCGCATCAAAGAACACCAGATATAAGGTGGAAACCCAATGTGGGTGAAACCCACCTACTACAATATGTCTCTATCTTCTTTCAATTTAGAAACTCCTTTTACAATGGTCTTGTACTGGTGTAGTCCTTTACCAGTACGTAGGCTGCAACCTGCAGAGAGCTACAACTCTCTCTCATTTTCCAGTCTCTCCTGGAAGGGAGCTACAACCCCCTACTTCTTTTCTTACAAGGACCACTTTTCATAAATTTTCAAACTGGGTCCATATACATGAAATGATCATCAAGTACATATAAATTACAGTCAGTTGTAGTAACCAGATCAATATAACAGAACTGAACCTAGAACACCTTATCAAGAAAAATTCAGTCAACAGATAGTCCTGAAACAGATACGCAACTTTCCTTTCTTTGGCCTGCGCTGGTACGCACTTCACCCTCTGCTTCTCTGCGTATACCTGCAGATCTCCTTCTGCTGCACTACGTGCCCACGCACTGCTTCTTCTGTCGCGCTGTGTACAGTACGCACCCAAATGCAATATCGCGCCGCGTACTGCCACAGTAGGCACGCACCCAAAAGAACTATCGCGCCGCATACTGTTATAGTAGGCACGCACCTGAACCACTACTGCTCGGCGTACCCACGCAGTTCTCCTGTTTCTGCTCTGCATACCCACGCAGTCACCCTTCGTCTGCTCTGCGTACCTGCGCAGCTCGCCTTCTTCTGCTCTGCGTACCCACGCAGAGGCACCGTTAAACACCTGCGTACCTCAGATTAGGGCCGAATTTGCAGATCACAGGTGTGCTACAGTTAGACGGATGCCCAGATCTGATCAAGCGCTCGGGAGATCACCCTTTATAGATTCGCTTTCCACTTTCACTTTCATATAGATCAAGCCTTTTGAAACAATAACCCCATAGATCAGATCTTAAGATATTCAACCCAAAAGCATACTAAGCCAAATGATCTCCTTTGCTTTATATAGGCAAGCTCTTCCTCAAATCAAGGATCATGGGGCTCAATAATAATAATAAACTAAAACAATACCACGGGCCAGAACCATGATAACACAATACCGTCAGCTAAATACCAAGGGTTAAACATAAGGAACCCCACATGTGCGCGCTTTACTGCCTTGAAGTGAGTGCACTGGGGGTACACACCTCATGAATGGGTAACCTGCGTGTCTGGATGCGGTCCCTGCACATCGTACCTGCGGGTACGCATCTTCTGAACTGTTCTCCTGCGTACTTCTTAATTTTCATCATATTGAGAGCCCTTGCCATGGGTGTTGCCATCAAGTACAACATCTGTAACCTATAACCATACCAGAAAAATAATGCCAACAATCTCCCCCTTTGGACTTGATGGCAACCTCAAAAACTTCAGCGACATTCTCCCCCTTTGACATCAAGGGCAAAGGGTTATGCTCCCCTTAAGAACATGCTCCCCCTGAATATGAACCAGATCTGCAAAGAAGAACCATAATCCACCAGACACCATTAATGACCAAGAAAGAGATAGAGACATATTGCAGCTATATTCAGACCAGCTCCCATGATCTCCTTTTGTACATCCTCCATAATGCCAACAATGCATTATATTCTCCCCCTGAACCTGTGCCTCAACCCAGCACATGTACGCATATACCCCAGATGAATCATGCGTACAACCAACAATCAGAAGAGTCTCAACAATAAGATGATGCATCAACAACCCCCAGCTTTTGCCTGAGGTATTCAAAAGTCTCCCTGGGCAATGGTTTGGTGAGAATATCAGCAACTTGTTCCTTAGAAGGAACATACTCCAACTTGACCTTTTGTTCAAGCACTTGTTCCCGGAGAAAATGATACTTGATTGGTATGTGCTTTGTTTTTGAATGCATGACGGGATTCTTTGAGATGCTGATTGCACCTGTGTTATCGCATAAAATAGAGATAGGTGGTGTACAAGTAATTTGAAAATCCTGCAAGGTCTGCATCATCCAAAGCAGTTGAGTGCAGCAAGATGCAGCAGCAACATATTCAGCTTCCGCTGTAGACAAGGCAATTGAACTCCGTTTCTTGCTGAACCAAGATACTAATCTGGAACCCATAAAGAACGCACCACCACTTGTGCTCTTCCTGTCATCCACGCTTCCGGCCCAATCTGCATCTGTATAAGCATGAAGTGTGAGATCTGTATCTCTAGGATACCATAAGCCATAATTTTGTGTCCCTTGAAGATATTTGAAAATTCTCTTCACTGCCTGAAGATGAGTCTCCTTTGGATTTGCCTGAAATCTTCCAACTATTCCTACTGCATGCATGATGTCCGGTCGGGTACCTGTCAAATAAAGTAGACTTCCAATCATAGATCTGTAGGTTGGTTGATGTACTGCTGCAGATTCATCATTTGCACTGAGGCTACATCCTGTGACCATGGGTGTACACACTGGTTTGGCATCTTCCATGCCATATTTCTTCAAGATCTGTTTGAGATACTTGGTTTGAGATAAAAAGATTCCTTCTTCCTTTTGTTGGATTTGCAAACCAAGGAAATATGTCAGTTCTCCCAGCAAGGACATTTCAAATTCTTTTTGCATGACCAAGGCAAAGCTTTGACTCATGTCTTCTTCGTTGCTGCCAAAAATAATGTCATCTACATACACAACAAGTATTAGCAATTTGTCATTTTCAATTTTTATATAAAGATTGCTATCTGCTGATCCTTTTGAAAAACCTTGTTGATGAAGATATTTGTCCAAATGATAGTACCAAGCCCTTTGAGCTTGTTTGAGCCCGTAGAGAGCCTTTTTCAATCTGCATACAAGATTTGGATCATTTCCAAGAATGAACCCATCTGGTTGTTCAATGTATACTTCTTCTTCCAAGTCTCCATTCAGAAAGGCTGATTTCACATCCATTTGAAATACTTTGAAGTTTTGAAAACTGGAGAGAGAAAGTAACATTCGGATGGCCTCAAGTCTTGCAACGGGAGCAAAGGTTTCTTCAAAGTCTATTCCTTCTTGCTGCGCATACCCTTTACAAACAAGTCTGGCCTTGTTTCTAATTACTTCTCCATTTTCATTCAATTTATTTTTGAAGACCCTTTTTGTTCCAATAACATTCTTATCCTTTGGTCTAGGAACCAGTTCCCAAGTGTTGTTCCTTTCGATTTGCTCAAGTTCTTCATCCATTGCTTTTATCCAACATTCATCTTCGCATGCCTCTTTCACATTTTGTGATTCAGTAGAGGAGAGTAATGCCAAATAGCTTGAGGCTTCTGCAACTGTTCTTCTTGTTTGTACACCTGCTTCTTTCTGCCCCATAATCTGAGATTCTGGATGATTCTTCTGAACATATCTTGATGGAGTCTTTTCTTCTATTTCTTGTTCTGCTTCCTCTGGATCTTCTGAGTTTCTTCTTTCATCATTCTGCTGTTGAGGGTAGCCTTCATCTTCTTCGATGTCTTCATGATGTACTTGTCTAGGGATGTATCCCTTCTCATCAACCACTACATCAATGCTTTCAATAATTCTGCCAAGTCTTTATTGTAGCACTTGTATGCTTTGCTATGTGGAGAGTAACCAAGAAGAATGCCTTCATCTGCTCTAGGTTCAAGTTTGCCAAGCTGCTCATCAGTATTCTTAATATAGCATTTGCTCCCAAAGAATTTGAAGTGCTTTACCGAAGGAGTCTTACCATTCCAGAGCTCATGAGGAGTTTGAGTGTTGTTCACCCGGACATTTGTTTTGTTGAGAATAACAACCGCAGCATGTGCGGCTTCACCCCAGAAAGTTGCGTGAGTTCCTGACTCATCAAGCATAGCACGAGCCATTTGTTGGATTGTTCTGTTCATTCTTTCCACAACTCCATTTTGCTGAGGAGTTCTTGCTGTAGAGAATTCTCTTCTTATCCCATGTTCTTCACAGAAATCGAAAAATTCATTTGAAGTAAATTCCCAACCTCTGTCAGATCTGAGGCACTTAATTTTGTGACCTGATTGTTTTTCAGCCATGGCTTTGAAGGATTTGAATTTTTCGAATGCTTCATCTCTGTGCTTCATAAGTCCTAACCAGACAAACCTGGAGAAATCGTCAATCGATAATATCAGGTATTCTTCTCCTCTAGGTGTTCTTTTCCTGAACGGACCACATGTATCTGTATGTACTAGCTCAAGAGCATGCTAGCTGATCCTTCTTTCTCTGGAAATTTAGTTCTGGTATGTTTTCCAAATTGACATGATTTGCATGTGGTGTTGTCAGGAATTTTGATATTTGGAAGATCGCGAACTACCTGATATTTGCATGCTTTCCTTATTTGTGAAAAGCTTAGATGTCCCAACCTCCGATGCCA